>JBBPOF010000722.1:0-17708 GCA_038091315.1 Porphyrellus cyaneotinctus | reverse complement strand
AAGGCTTTGGGTGAACCTTCTGCCTCTTCACACAGAACAACTCCTTGCCCGCCAAAGACCCCAACCCCATGGACGTCGATGCCGTCCAGATCTCTAAGCTCACCCCTGAAGAATGCAAATGCTGCCATGACGAAGGCCGTTGCTTCCATTGCTGCCAGAAAGGACATATGTCTTCCGCATGTCCAGGTCCCTCCACCACCTCCTCGACCAAGAAGAAGGTCCAGAAGGTAGAAAAGGAAGAAGAAGTCCCCAAACTCATCGAGATAGATGATGACAATGAAGAGGTCACAGTCTGCCGAGTTGCCTTCTCCTTGGATTTTTGAAACGGGAAGACCTCCTGACACAGTCTTCCCCTTCCTCATATATGTGCTCGCCTGTACTAGTAAAGTCCAATTCCAAAGCAATCAGAATCCCAGTACAGCTCATCGTCCCCATGCATACCTTGAAAGCCATCAACACCCACGCCCTAATTGACAGTGGCGCCGAAATCTCCTGCATCGACTGGGCATACAGTACGTTCGAAAGAACAAACTACCTACCACCCATCTTCCCAAACCCATCATCATCCGAAACGTTGACCAAACTGATAACAAAGCTGGTCGAATCCTCTTTACCACTGACCTCTTCCTAGACATAGAAGGCATTGCTCAGAAAGTCACCTTCTATGTCATGAACTGTGGCAAAGAAAATATCATCCTAGGCCTCCCATGGCTTCGCAAAGCCAACCCAGTCATTGATTGGTCTCGATGAACCCTTTCCCTCTCCGAATCCATTGACGAATTCTGGACCTTGTACACCATGTATGCATCCGACAATGAACGACATGAAAAGAAGTTCATCAGACCGTCCCCTCCCCCAAAACATGTCCATGTCTCCCCTGAGGTGGATTCCCATCTCTATGAATACCTCAATGCTGAAACAGAAGAATGGTTTAACCATCGAGCTACTCAGAACTACGCCCTCCACTGTGTCATTCACATTGGATCCAAAACCATCAGCTGCTTTGTGAAATGCGATGGTCGCATCATCCCCTCTTCCACGATAGTGAAACTCACCCACACCACGGAACTCTCCATGGCTGCAGAAGCCGCTAAACCAAAAGCTGTTCTCCCACCAGAATACACTCAATACGCATCTGTGTTCGAAGAACCCAGCCCAGGACAACTACCTCCCTCGAGACCCTATGACCATGAAATTAACCTCAAAGAGTCGTACAAGCCAAAGATAGGGAAACTCTATCCCCTCTCTCCTGACGAAAGGGAAGCAACCAAGAAGTTCCTAGAAGAAAACCTTGCCAGCAGAAAAATCCACCCCTCTAAGTCTCCACAAGCCACCCCCTTCTTCTTTGTAAAGAAGAAAGATGGAAAACTCCACCCTTGCCAAGACTACCAACAACTAAACCAAGAAACCATCTGCGACGCTTATCCACTTCCTCTTATTGGCAACCTTATCAACAAGCTCAAGGATGCTAAGGTTTTTACCAAGTTTGACGTTCGCTGGGGCTATAACAATGTCCACATCAAGGACAGTCACCAATGGAAAGGCGCATTCCTCACCCACAAAGGACTCTTCGAACCTATGGTCATGTTCTTTGGAATGACCAACTCCCCTGCCACCTTCCAACGGTTCATAAATGATTCCTTCCACGACATGATTGCTGAAGGGTGGCTCGTGATTTACATGGACAACCTCCTCATTGCGTCCCCTGACGAAGCCACTCACACCGAACGTACCAAACACGTCCTCGAATGCATGAAAGAACTAGACCTCCACTTGCAACTAGAGAAGTGCAAGTTCGCCTCCACAGAAGTTGAGTACCTCAGAATGATCGTCAAACCAGGCACCCTTGAAATGGACCCCGTCAAGCTGGATGGCATTGCCACCTGGCCTGTCCCCACCTCTGTAAAACAAGTCTGATCCTTCCTCGGATTTGCCAATTTCTATCGAAGGTTTATCGTGAACTACTCCACCGTCACCCACCCCCTCATTGACCTTACAAAACTAAACCAACAATGGAACTGGTCTACCTCTTGCCAAAACGTGTTCGAAACCTTGAAGAAACTCTTCCTCAGCAAACCTGTCCTCCGTCTCCCTGACCCCAACACCCCTTTCACCATCGCTACCGATGCCTCCAAGTTTGCCTCTGGGGGAATTCTCCTCCAGGCTGACACCAATGGTGAATGGCATCCCTGTTCCTACCTCTCTCAGTCTTTCTCTCCGGCAGAACAAAACTACGATATCTATGACAGAGAACTCCTCGCCATCCTCCACGCCCTCAAAGCGTGGCAGCATTATCTCCAAGGATCCCCTTTCCCAGTCCAAACCTTCACAGATCACAAAAACCTCACCTACTTCCGACAACCCCAGAACCTCAACTGCCGCCAAGCCAGATGGCTCCTTGACCTAGCAGACTTCAACTTAAAAATGATTCATGTCCCCGGATCTCTCCTCTCTGGCCCTGACGCCTTGTCCCGCCAGCCCAACCACCTCCTGACTTCTGACTTAGACAATGAAGGAACTACACTGCTACCCCCTTCCCTCTTTGTCCGCATCATTGATGCTGCCATGCACAACCACATCCAACAATACTCTAAGGATGACCCTTTCCTCATCACCGCCCTCCAAGCCATCAACAAGGATATCCCTCCACCCTTCCACTCTTGCCTCGCCGACTGGCAACTCTGTGACGGCGTCCTGACTTACCAGGATTGCATCTATGTACCGCCCTCTGATGACCTCCGACATGACATCCTCAGTCGATGCCATGATCATGAGACTGCCGGCCATCCCGGCTTCATGAAAACTCGCCAGCTTGTCTCCACGGAATACTGGTGGCCCAGTCTCCCGCAGTTTGTCTGCTTGTATGTTGAAGGCTGCACAGTTTGCCAAGCCAACAAAGTTAACATGCACCCCACATCCCCCCCTCTCTCCCCGATCAAGTCCGTTGCTTCTCACCCCTTTCAGCAGATCTCCTGTGACTTGATCACGGATCTCCCAGTATCTTCTGGGTTCGACTCTCTTTTAGTCGTGGTGGACCACAGCCTTACTAAGGGGGTAATTCTTTGCCCCACTAAGAAAACCATCACCGCCGAAGGTGTTGCTTCTCTCTTCTTTCATAAAGTCTATAAGCAGTTCGGACTATATGACAAGGTCATTTCTGACCGAGGACCCCAATTCGCCTCCTCCTTTGCCAGAGAACTTGGACGACTCCTAAATTACGACCTCTCCCTCTCCACCGCATACCACCCACAATCCGATGGTGAAATAGAACGAGTGAATCAAGAGATAGAAATGTTCCTATGGATCTATTGCGGATCACACACCACCTCGTGGGCTGACTCCATCGCCCACGCCAAGTTTGCACACAATCATCACCCCCACTCTGTCACTGGCAAAACCCCTTTTTACCTAATGCTCAGATACGAACCCCATGCCCTACCTTCTGTCCTCCCTGAATCCTCTGTTCCCACCATAGAAGCTTGACTCAAAGCCCTCTCTGCAGCCAGAGATGAAGCCCTGGCAGCCCACAAACTCGCTCGCCAAATGATGGCCTCCCACGTGTGCTCCAAATTCAAACCTTTCCAGAAAGGAGAGAAGGTTTGGTTAGAAGCCCACAATCTGAAACAAGATCTCTCATCTCTGAAGTTCGCTCCAAAAAGAGAAGGCCCTTTCACCATCACAGACGTCTTATCCCCCTTATCCTATAGACTCCGACTTCCACAAACGTGGAAAATCCACCCCATGTTCCACGCTTCTCTCTTATCTCCCTATCGTGAAAACTCTGTTCATGGCCCGAACCACCCGAAGCCACCACCTGACCTCATTAATGGTGAAGAAGAATTTGAAATAGAAAAGATCCTATGCCACTGTGGAACATTTAAACACCATTCCTTCTTGATCTGATGGAAAGGATACACAGCTGAAGAAGACTCATGGGTTCCTGAGTCGGATTTGGACCATGCCAAGACCCTCCTAAACGCTTATAAGCGGGCACACCCCAGGACCTTTCCCCACAGTGCCTGCACCTAACGAAATCCTCCACTCCCATCATGGCCATTCAACTGTGCATTCCCTCCATCACTCTCCCTTCTGCCGCCTGCTGTACCATCGAACACATACCTGATAACCTAGACATCATGGAACTACTCCTCACCGACTCCTGCCTATCCCTCGTCAC
Organism: Porphyrellus cyaneotinctus; assembly: GCA_038091315.1. Classification (NCBI taxonomy): domain Eukaryota; kingdom Fungi; phylum Basidiomycota; class Agaricomycetes; order Boletales; family Boletaceae; genus Porphyrellus; species Porphyrellus cyaneotinctus. Next base: position 13,531 of record JBBPOF010000722.1, on the reverse strand, counting down.
TGAACGACACCTAGACCTCCACTCCCCATTAGATTTCCTTCTTCAGGCATTTAACCGTGAAATCTCCCTTCACCGATTCATCCAGTACTCCCATACACCCAACGACCATCCCGCTGATGCTCACCTCTCCACCGCCAATCGTCTTGCACAGATCAACGCAGATGAACTCATTTCCCTTCTCCTTTCTGCTCTCATTCAGTCAGGAATGCTTGATTTATCCATTGACATCGACTCTGCCCTTTGCACCGATCGTAACTATACCGCTGTCCCCTCTCGTGTCCCCACTCCGCTCCCTGTACCTCCCCCCATCCCTAGACCATCCTCTCTTGCCTCGACCCATAGCTCTTCTTCCTCTGGGTCCATCTGCCTTATACAACCCAGATGCCAGACTCCTGGTCCTTCTCCTCCCCTCTGAACCCGCACTATCGCAGACCTCATGTGAACACAGGATGATCCTATCCTCCCTATGTCTCACCCTCGCTATGGTGATACCTGTCACCTCTGCCACCGCTTGAGTCACATGAAACGAGACTGTCATCTCTATGAATGCCCCAGATGCTGTCGATGGGCCCCAGGCCACTATCTGAACCAATGCCCTAGTCACCCTCGTACTTGCACCCGACCCCCTTCCACTTTGGCTTCCTCCTCAGTCTCTTCTCAGTCATCTTTAGGATCTACTCTGGCTACCAATCCCGCTCCTCTGGTTGAGGATGACCTCTCCTCTGTGGTTGCAGAACCCAGATGGTCTACCTTCCCTGGCCCTATATCCTCCCCAGGTTATTCCCCCGTTCCTCTACCCACACAGTTGTCCTTGTCAACTGAGTCCTCCCTCATGACTCATTCCCCTTCCCCTAGTTTCAGCCTCGCTGAGTCCAACTCTTACAATGACTATGATGATGAAGCAATGTCCAACCTGACCGGCGAGCCTGTTGGACAGGAGTTTTACTTTTGAAAGATGAGTGATGGGACACTCACCATAAACCGGGGGTAATGTTACAATACGTCCTTTTCTTTTCTTTTTCCTTGACTTAGCTAAGCCCTTTCACGAACTTATCTCTTTTCTTCCGCGATGACTCACCCCCATTACATCTTACTCCACTTGCTTCATCATCGCCTCCTTCCATCATATTCCATCGTATTCTTTTATGATTTGTCATCACACTTCTATGCCTGCCCTTAATTCCCTCGTTCCAGTATATAGTCATCACTTTCACCTCATGTATTCTCTCAAGCTTGACCTACTTTCCCCTACCTAGAATAGTAGTGCTTGCCCACTCCTCCATCGCTCCCCTCCAAGTGGACATCCATTGAACCCCTTGATCTAGTCTATGGTTGTTAGACTTATCCCTTGAACCTTTGACCTCGTTCTGCACAAACCATCGACGGTTAGTGCTGCTCCTCAAAAGTCTACTTCTGTCTCTATCCGAGGCAGTCGTAACATCATTGGCAATCGTACTCATGGCAAGTGATACTGATGATGTGCTCACCTCACCACCAGTCAATGCCAGCACCCAATGTGCATCCAGAGGTGAATGCAGAGAGTGAATCCATCTGGAACAGGGGCCATCAGATCCAGCGAGGTCATTTTTGTGTGCTTCTTTGGCAGACTGGGATGATGCTGGCGAGGGGCGATGAGCGCCGATGAGCGTGCATCACGGAGGACAAGTGACTCGATCTTCTTTCTTCCCTTATGGTGCATGAAGGTGATCAATATCCTTTTAAAGAATTTCTTCGGCTTCACAAGCTGAGGTCCGTAACTTAGGTTGAGATCACGACTTAGAGGGTTATTCAACCACAAGAAATTGAGGGTAACCTTGGGCATAGGGCCATCTTGATAACTGGAACAGGCAATTAGCAGACTTCTAATGTTGATTGAGGGCCCTACATTACACTACAAGATGTATCAATATTGACCAGAAGTGATCGAAGTGTGGGAAGAATGATCCTGACGAACGACAGTCACCCCAGGGCGAGTCAAACCATGAGGGCCAATGACTCACATTGGCTGTATGGCTTTAGCTACTCCCATGTATGTGGTACTGTTCAAATGTCTGTAGATCAATATATCTGTTCAAGTAAAAAGTGTCAGCGGCAGTTATGCTAGCACCACGAATCCAACAGGGATCCACAGCACCGCTGGGGAACCTGGGAGCCAGGTGACAGGGTTGAATGATCTCTGTGATGGGAACAACAGCAGCATTTGGTACATGATTCCATGTGGAGCATCCGAAGTAGAACATTTGTACATTATCGTCAAACATGCAAATTGGCTTGAACCAATGTATATAGGCGAGAGGATGGGGATATAACCCAAGATGAGCTGGCAACATGAAGATTACATGGACTTCTGCCACACGAAGCCCTGTAAGTGAACATTGAGAAGTTTTATTATTTCGACCAGCACCAGCGATGACAGACCATTAAAACCTCCAAGCTTTCATTCATCTTCATCAACCTGGACCAGGATAGTGTCATACCGTGCTGGCATTGGCGGTTTACGAGGGCTGTTGGCATGTTCTGGGTGGGAATGAATCCTAGTGAACTTGATGTTGGATAAGTGCTTGAGTGGTTGCAGTGGTATCCTTGCATTGCTGAAGCAGTTGAAGTGGTCGTAGATAGTCGCGTGAGAGTACTGATTCCCTTGCATGTGTAGGTTAGCCAGGAAGTGTTGTAAGGCATCAATGAAACTGACAGCGCCATGTCGCTGTACAAGATTCTCGACCGTCTGCCTAGGAAAATGAGGTTGGTGGGCAATTCAGTACTGCGGCATATGACCTGGCACTGGGTTGACATGGGATGAAGAATCGCCATTGTTGTCCCAAGCTAGATACATCTTGAACCAAAGAACTGCTTCCTGGCGGTTCATCCATCTTGTCATTTGAATCACGAAATCCTTGCGGTTGCTGGCTGCATAGGCTTTCTTGGCGTAATCTATATGCAGATGCTCGGAACTCTCAGTGTTCAACCCATCAAGACTGCCAAACAACTTAATTGAGTCGACATAGTGCACCAACGAATGCAATTTCAGGAGATTGAAATGCTCACAGCATCCAAGATCAACGAAGACATTCTTGACGGTATGGAAATCATCAAGTGCATCCTGCAAGGCCTGTAAAGTGTCATCCATGTGAGACTGGTACTGAGCCAGACAGATGAAGTTGAGCAGCAAGCGACTAGCCCAGAGAACGTCATGGTTTGGTGTGGTACCAACCAAGCCGTTCACAAAAATCTGCTGCAGTTGTTTGTTGTCAGCCCCAGTCCATTGCCTGACTTTAGAAATCCCCTCCTTGAAATGACGGAGTCCCAGATAGTAAGGCATTGCCTGAAACTGACTATTGAAGGCCTTCGTCCCTGCAATGGCTGTGCACCATTTCTTGAGGTGGTCCTTGAAGATCCCCTGGTGTAATTGGTGTAGTATGTCCAACGATATGCACGTAAAAATGTTGGAATGTGGTAGACCAGACCAAAATGGTGAGAAAATGGGGTGGAGGCCCTCAGTGATGAACTCAGGGGGGATACTGCCCAGTGGCCTGTGCATGGAGAATGTGGGTTGTTTGTTCTTGATTGCATGATGGAAATCGCTGATTGGCCCCATGCTGGTTTGCTGGCATATGACACTTTGGACATCGGTTCTCCATGCAGCAGGCCACAAGGCACTGTTCTGGGTGATCCCCAACAAAGGCCACAAGGATTGGGAAGACCTGCCTTACATGCCTATCTGTGCACACCATGTCTACGCCTTCCCACCCAGCAGCTACAAGCGGCTCAAGAATCCGCCTCATGCAATAGTGGAATAGGCAGTAACCACCAACCGAGAGATTCTCGAAAGACTCGCCATCTGGCTTTGAAACTGGCAGGTAACCCAATAGAACTGAAGCATGGGATTTGGGCTGATGACGGACCTCTTTGGAGATATTCCCAATCGACAGATAGACCGGCCAGGCCACCTTATCTCCTCTAAACCTGGATAATTCCGTCTTATCAGATGCAAGGATGACAGGTAATACCGTGGCTCCTGCAGGAAGATGAGACTAAAACACTGGCTGAGGTAGGTTCGAACTGACTTGACTTGCAGGACGTACCTGGGCTTCCCACCACCAATCACCTGTCCACATTTCATCATACTGGCGTGTTCGTGCTTTGTGATCTGTATATACTTTTTCTGGTGCATATGCCATTTCACCATGAAACTTTGGATTGCCAATCAACTCCCACACACAGGCTACAGGATTGCGTAACCAAAGTTTGACTTCTTCGGCTTCGCTGTCTGGACCCTCTGAGTCCATGTCCGCAGGTTCGCTACCTTCACTATCTTCCAATGTATCACCCCGCACCCACACTAGCTCACACCGCCATTCTGGTCCTGTGGGTAACTGATCAACAAGCTTCATAAACTTGTATTTACTTCTGTAACTTGGTCGTGCCCTACTCTGAATCTTTGCGCCACAGTGGTGAGTACCATTTTCATCGCAGCCAAACACAATACTTACGATGGGAAGCTTTAGCAAATCTCCTGTGGCACTTTGATTCACGTTCTTGATGAGCCATTCAGCAAGTTCCCATTCCTCGTGGTCTGCGAACGGAGCATATGCCCCACGACCTGGTGAGTCCTGATGGTCCTTTATGATCTCAAATGCCATCTTGGCTGAACCGAGTATTTTGGCTGCAGGTCCTTGGTCGTACTCGTGTGCATACCGCTGAGTTGGACTGTGTGGAACTTCCTGGCCATCTTCATTGTGGCCCTCCATATCAGGTCTGTCCCATGCTATATCCAAGTCAACTCGGAGGGAATTGACATTGTCATTGGGATTGTCAGCATCTTGGCTGCAAGTCTGGTCAAAGCTAGCACCCTGTTGACCTGCTGGTGTGCACAGGGATGCAGCATGACAACAGGGTGAATGACCAATGTGGCGTCGAACCCCAGTCTGTGTTGGGAAGCCCTGTCCGCAATGGCCACACTTGTAATGGGAAAGTGGGTAAGTATTGGACTGATGAGGCATGAAAATGGAGCTGCCGGATTGACGGTGGTGGTGGATTGGAATTGGAGGTGACGCTAAGTGACCACATGAATGGCATGGTATTTGTCAGTCACCAAATGGCAGGGTCTATTCTGGCTAACGCTCCATTCTAGGTCCCCATTCTCAGCTGCCAGGAACGTATTTATGTGGGTCCTTTTTTTTTTTCTTCCCTCTCTTAGTTGCTTTCGAACGATCACCTTCTTAGCATGCTGACCACTGAGTAGTAGTATTATGGCCTCCCAAGACCCCAAGAGCAGTAACCCTCAGCCTCAACCTCCAGTGACTGAATCAGGTCATGGTAGGATGCACCAGCCAAGTGAGAAAATGCAGGCAATGAAAGGTAAGCTGGTTTTTTTTTTTTCTTTTCCATTGACCATCCTGCAGACAACCAGAACAATGCCAGGCAAACAGCAGAACAGCAGGCTCATGAGAAGGCTGAGCGGCACAAGACTCTAGCCCATAAATGCGAGCAAGCAACCAAGGCCGCCGACATTGATCCACTCATGGCTCCGACTCTGTGGCATGATACATCTCAAGGCACCACTGCAACTTCTGCCTCCCTCAATATAGACAGTGTGGTAGGTACAGTGCACAAGGATAATGGCAGTCACATCTAACAAGTTCATACATAGTTCTCCTCTAGGTCTGTAGGGAATGTCCATGCTATGAGTCATGTCACACACCCCCACATGCTCGCCACAGCTCTGACCCTCCACACCGGCAGAGTGCCACCAGTCTCCAACCCAGATATTGCCCTCGTTTGACCAGTGAGCCATCCATCACTTCCTGATGCCAAGGTATGTATAAACTCTACCCTGCTGGTGATATCCAAGGGACTGACAGCATCAGCAAATCACTTGGTTGCTATACATAACTGCACAGCATGGTGCAGTGGCTACAGCCAGCTACAGTGTTACATGAAGGACCCCCCCTGTGTCGCACTGTACACATTGCACCAGCTGTAACATACTGTACCATTACCTGGTACTTACACCTCATGGAGCTGCTTGGAATGCCATACAGTCTCATATGGTGCCAACCAATGCTGTAGCATTGTAGCACTGTATGCTGCTGTACAACATTGCACACATGGTACTGTACACTGCTGTACAACATTGTACAGTCACATAGTACTGTATGCTGCTGTACAACATTAATACAATGCTGTACAGTGGTGCAGTGCAGTGCAGCACAATCTCACTGTACAGTCCCACACAGCACCATACAATACTGTCATACACTGTAGAGTAGTTTGGTATGCAGTAATCACATCACACCATCATCATTGCAAAATCAAACCATTCTTTTCAACCACAACACAATACGAACACAGTAAACATGAGAAGCATCAATCTAATTCAATTGCATAGTCATTTCCCCCCACTTGGACCGTATTCAATGAACGTCCTGCCCTGTGAAGTGATTTGAGCCTCGAAAACATGTCTAGGCAACATTGTATCAATCTCTTACATGCCAGTTTTCACCCAATTAGCAAGCATCTTCCTCAATTTCTTACCGTGATACTTGTTCTGTACGATTTGATCCATCAAGTTTTCAAGTTGATGGTATGCGGCCTTAACTTCATCGACTTGAAGCAGCACTGGCTTATCCTCTCCATGAAGCTTATATGTCATCAGGACGCTTCAAACCTAAGGTAGCACACATCAGTGTGTGTGTGAATCATAATGTGAGGCGTACAATTGCGGTGACGAGGAGAAGCACCTCCCTCGGCATGGAGGATTGAAACTCTGCGAAACGGTAGAGACACTTCGAACCATTGCCATAATAGATCGCCAGACATGATTTCCTGAGAGTGGGGTGGGCAAAATTGCTAGCCTTCCCCTGCCGTCTAGTGTCATCGACGTTGGTCATGGATTACAAGAACAAATGACATACACGTGAATCTGGTGCCCCGCGGAGGAACTGGGCATTTTTGAGGAGCTGTGTAGCTCTGTCCTTGACCCACTGGATTCCTTCCACCATACCGTCGATCCGTTCAGGTGGATAGAGACCGTACTCAGACGGAACAAACTGGATAACTGCCTTTTTGATCTCGCTGCGGAATGTATGGGTGTCATTGAAGAGCTGCGATGAATAACACTGGTAACTAATGTTTGGAGGTGCCAAAATTTCTTACTTACCAGCGTAGCCATCGACCTTTGATGTTGGTCATAGAAGCCTACACACCGTTCAGTTTACTGGTAAAATTCGATTAACCTGGGACCATACCGCTTTCAAGTTCTGACCTGTTGTCCTCATACTCGCAGATCATTTCCTCCAGGATTTCTGTGCTGATTCCGTTGATTGCCATTTCACGTTGAGGGAAGGGAGTCTCCATTGCAAGGTAAAGTTGCATCCTTCCTTTCGCCTCATCCAAGAGTTTACCCCAGAGTGGAGCTTCTTTGAAAAAGGCTAGCATAGTAGGACATGCAGATATATTGGCCTTTGCTGTCTTGGAGTATCTGACCCCACGATGGGGCTTATCGGTAGATATAGGCTTGTCAGGTAAGTCGCCGTCCTCAGTGGCAGGCAGCATTTCTTTCGTGCGGGTTGTTGGATTGGACTGCTGCTTCTTCTTGGGGGGACGCACCTCACCGTTGGAAACACTCGTGAGATATGTCAGCGATGGGGAATGAGGACGGCAATTTCGGGAATGGTGGCATTGAACGACATCATGATCAACATTCGCCTTGAGACAAATGTGTTAGTCATGAGTGTTAATGTGAGGGCATTCAGGTACCTGGCCATCTTCAAACAGCTGTGATCTGTTCCTTGTGGGAGCTTGAGCTCGATGGTCTAAATGTCTCGCTTTGGGCACCTGATGCTGAGGCTGGTTGGTATTGGCGGACGGTTGACCAATGCACTGGGACGGAATCTGCAGTGGGGCAAGAGGTTGAGCTATGCGGCTGGAAGGTGCTGCCCGCTGGGGAGGGATATCCTGCTGAGAGGATACCAACCGAGAACGTTGTACGGCCACTTTGGGGTGGGAACCGTCCTGTTGTTCGGCATGAGCGCGCCACCGAAAGCGTTGTGGGGGTTGTGGTGTACTTTCTGTCTCATCCGAGTCATCTGCATTATGATCAGTACGCTGGCATATCATGAGTGAGATACAGATGACTCCTCACGGTCCTTTGATCGATCCTCATCTTCTTCATCGCTCAAGCTACGGTGCAAGTGATTGTCCACTTGCCAATTTGGAGGGGCTTCATTGTTGTATGTGTCAGCGAACTCATCAAATTTATTGTGCACCTTCGAACCACCAAAAACGCTGTCACTGCTACCATGAGCAGGCTGACAAGCCCTTTCCTCGGATTCGTCTCCAGATTCCTCACTGCGACGTGCATACCCTGTGTCCACGTCCATCTGAGCCTCAGTGCCACTGCTGGTGTCAGAGTTCTCACTCTCTTCATTGGGCATTTTCTCGTCATTCGAGAAGGCTCTGGGCAGACCACTGCCACCATCCCTGTCGGCGCTCGCTCCACGCCAGTCCACGTCGTGATCGTCACTGGCAGTAGTAAGGGGGCTACTCTCTCGCTCCGGTGATGAAGAGGAAATGGACCGGGCAGGTTGCTTCGATGGCCTAGCTCCCACTTCGTGATGCTTAGTTGTAGCTTGCAGAGGGGATGGATCCATGGTTGGTGGAGATATGTGCTCTCAAACTGTTGGCTGTCGCTGGTGTGGATGAGGGTTGGGCTGTGTAGACCGCTCAGTGACAGTCTTTGTTGGTAGGACTCTGGTATTCCGTGGTGCTGATCGTACAATATCAGCATAGGTCTGAGACTATCAAAGACATCGTGAGCTGTCATCCAGGTGTTATAAGCTGACTACTCATGTTTGTGCCAAAGCCGGAGGAGTCATTCTGACGTTCCATGTTAGAAACACGCACTTCAGGAGAAGGTTGAGTTGCTTGACCTGGAGTGGGGCGATGTTCCTGGTGTTTCACCCGATTCTCCTCATACTCGTCTAGCGTTCGTGAGCCAACGAAGGATGGCTGCTTTGGAGCATGAGGCTGGAAACCGAATCTATTGCCTTCTTCCTGACGTGGAGCAGGAATGGGAATGGGCAGCACACCAGCAGGTGCAGGGCCAGCATCCTCAACCTCAGTGTCATTCGTGGCATTCTGGGAACGGAAAAATCAGTAGCTAGAAAGAAGAATAGTTGCAGTGACTTACCCTCGTGGTGCGTGTGTTGACACAGTGACCCTTCTGAGTGGTGGTCTGGCGTGGAGCTGGAGCCATTGGGTTGCACGGCGTATCATCCGGTACAGCAACACAGGGCCGGGGCACTTGTTGGGGTTGATTGAGGGCATCTCCAACCCTGCAAAGTTGTGAAGCAACACCACCTTGGCCAGCTGTTGCTCGCTTGGACCATCGTAACTCGGGCATGACTTGCGCTGAGTCTGAGTCCTGTCGGGAATCTGTGTCGCGGTGGACTGCAACTTTCTTGCGATTCGCCATTGGGCAGGCTTTGTGACAGAGGGCTGTGGAATGCGATGGGCAAGTAGCGGAAGTTGAACAAGCGATGGACCAACTTGCTGTAACAATTAAGTAAAATAGCAACTTGAATGAGACAAACAGTACCTGGCACGACTACTAGTTCATTACCCCATACAGCGGAGAACTTCGACGGAAACAAGGAGGTGGGGTGCACAGTGGAATTTTGACATGGCGGATTGGCAGATGATCGGCGTTGTGTTAAGAGCTAGGTTCGACTCAACGGTACCACTACATTGTCATGTGAACAGAAGATTTTGCATAGTTAGTATGCAGATCGATAGTATTACGATCCACCTTTCATTTGTCATGCTAACTACGTGGCGATCACATATACTAGAAGGGAGAGATGGTGGCCAAATGATGATGTACGACGGCAAAAGAACTAAACAGCAAACTAGAAGCATGGGCCAGAGTGAAGATAGTAAAATGCATGACCACCACGTACTGTCAGACCACACACAACCATCAAATTCTCTACCAGAGGAAGTGACGGTTCTTGGTCTGGACGCATCATAAGCCATGGTCTAAACAAAGAGGAAATGCACTGACCATATTCTTTCCGGGTGTAAGTGGCCGGCCGTTCTCAATCCTCCGCTTCTTGTCTTCCAAGTCAGTACATTGCTTGTTGAGGGCATCTTTCATCTAGATAGACTCATCCTGTCATAGCTAGTGTCTCATCCCCTTGTGCTGTGCGTAAAGCTCCTTGGATTGCTTCAACTCTGATTCCTTCTCTTGAACCTTTTGTTGGAAGACCATCTTCATCTTGGCCTCCATCTTGGAGAGCCTCGCCTCATGCAAAATGCACTCCTCCTGCATCTTCGCCGAGGGGGTAAAGGAAGTCAGGTACAATCATTCACCGACTCAGGACTGGATACCTACTTGAATTCCTGGGACACTTGAGTCTTGGGTAACGAGCAGTTTTCATAAAGAATGTCATTCGTGTACCCCTTCGGTTCCTCCATATATGTGCGGAGAAGCATTTGGCAGAGCTTGACAAAGTCGCAATGCTCCTCGTTGGCCACTTCTTTGACATCCCATGGATAAGCATGACCACGGACTTGACGGCTGTCGGGAGTCTGGACGACATGATCTGAACCAGCTACAGCAAAAGGGAACTTGCTGGCAATTTCCTCTGCTTCAAACAGAGTTTCCTCGTCTTCATTTTCTAGGTGGGTGCCTGGAAAATTTGAATCTTGTGGTGAGCAATGTCAGCAAGAATCTAAAGGAAGTGGATCAGAGCATGCTCGGTAGGACGTTGAACTGGTCGTACCCAGGCCTTGAAGTCAGCAATCTCTTCATCAGTCATGGTCACAGTGTCAGCGACGACGAATGAGGTTGACATGCGTGTGCAGTCAACGCATGAGCTCAATGTCGATTTGCTTGAGGCTGCAGAGCGGCGTGAACAGAGGGATAAGACAAGGAGGTGACGGCATATGAATTACCGGTGGGTTGGATAAAGTAGAGGCAGGCGTGAACGCGGTTGTCTACGATCTTCAGCCGGTTGACACAGTCCTCTGGCTCCAAGTAGTAGGAGTCAAAATGCAACTCAATGTAATCTGTAATGGGCCTCCAACTGAAACAAGGTGTCAAGTCAAGGAGGGCGCGCGTTGCGTTGATAAAGATTTCGCACCTGTCATCGTTGTTGACAAAGTTGCCAAAACTATGGGTGTCGACGACAGTCAGATGCAGACAGACACCATTCTCCTTGATACTATTTGACGGGGGTTAAATGCAAGGTGACGAAGTCGGAGGAAGGGACAAACCTGCGCCGATGCTCTAAATGTGACCATCTCTGGGTGCTTCGTGGAGGAAGGAAGATTTTGCCTGAGGGATAGAGAGGCGTGTTGACGAGGGTGTTAATGAGTGTGGACTTTCCAAGACAGATTCGCCTGGGAGAGGGTAAGCAAGAGGAGGGAGTAGGTGAAGGAGAGAAATGGACCAAGGACCACGGTAGTGAATTGGGAACCCTTGCGAACACTCTTCCTGTAGACCTGGTTTGGGAAACAATGTAGCCCATGAGCGTCTTGGGAATGACTGGGGAGATGCTGGGGTGTTCTGGTGTATGGCGGGGCTGGAGTTGGGAAACCGTTGGAGGAGGGAGAGAAAGAGTTGGCGCGAGCGATGGGTTGGAATGAGGTATGGTGGCATCATAAGGTGGCGTCGAGAATGGTGGCGTACCTTTGGATGATACATCCGGGATCTGCCAGGGCCGCATGTGCAGGCGGCAGGGTGCATCGACATGGACATGGAGGAATGGAGTTAGTTTGCAGCACTACATGGGTGAAGGGTGGCAGTAATCCAGTGCAGGCGGTGCGCTGGAAGGAAATAATCGAGCATATGTTAAGATAGATCGGAGCGAAGAATTGGAATGTTGCCAACGTACCGGTCATGCCCATCCAGTCTGATCTGTCTCTCCCTCCCACCTGAATCTCCCGGAGCTGGGATCCGCCAGGGACATACGCACAGGCTGCAGAGTGCGCCGACACCGACATAGACGAGTAGAGATAGTTTGCGGCGTTGCGTAGATGAAGGGTGGCAGTAATCCAGTGCAGGTGGCACGTTGGAGGAAAAGAGCTTGTTCAAGGACGAGTCCGAGTCTGAAATATCCTGTAAGAACACTATCAGCAAACGGCATTAACTTGATCAGCGTACCCTGGGCTTCGTCCTGGGCTAATGACGGGTGAACTGGCAGCCATGGATGATGATGCTGACTGCAGGCTGGTTTAGATAGATTGAAGTGAAGCATGGTAGGGATGTCAACGTACCTTACCAGTACTTGGGATGGGCCTGGGTTTGAGGTGGAGCGATTGGAAGTAGATCTTAAACAGCAACCGCCCAGAAACCAACTCAAAGCGAGAGCTGAGTAGATTGAATAGAAGCGTGAAGTTGGCTGCCAATATACTTGGGCTGAGGAATTGCCGGGCTCTGAGGTGGGATCAAACCTAGGTTTGATATCCAGAACAAGAATGAAGAGACTCAGAAGAGGACTGCGACACGTCAAATCACACGGATATAAAGAGTTGCACAGAATTCCATGTTTGCCTAAGTACACGATGTATGTATGTATGTAGGACAGTTTAGACAGTTGCTACATAAGAATATGTACAGTATGAGCTGTTACAATGAGATGGCGTAGTAAAATTCATTGTTGAAGTAGCTGTTCAACCAAAATGACTGGGCTAGATGAAGACTGTTTGTATGCGTAAGGTGGACATCAGCAACCTCACCAAAGTGGGGTACGAGGTGAGCGTATGATCTGATCTGATCCACAGGAAAGACATCACCAAAAATTTCTCCTGAGGCACACATTACCAGCTTCAGTGCACACATCCCTGTTACTTGGTTGATGTTCCCTTGTGGCTGACGGATGGTGTCACACCTTTGAGCGTAAATGAGGAAGCGATCAGCCCAAACGTGACGCTGGCCTCTAGGGGGGAGAGGACGCATGATAAGACGGACTTTGACTATAGAATGACCTTGACAAGTGTCAGTACTATCCTACGGCTGGGCATCGGTATCCACACACCTGTAAGACTACAAAAGGGCCACTCGTGACGATCATCAACTTGCAAGATTGCTGCATCGTAATGACCAAATTCCCATGCACGGTCGGGTGGGTGAGCATTGATCATGAACACAGGCGCACAGAAAGTTGGATCGTGGTACAGCTTCTGTTGGATGCGAACTTTGTACCAGACTTGGAGGTCAGTGAATGGGAGATGAGCATCCGAGGGAGAGTGTCTCTGACCCCCGAATGAGTGCAAGTGCACACCATCGCGGTTCAGGAAATCTGCTAGCACAGATCGCAGATCCAGAAGGTTGAACATCTCGGCCACCTTTTCAATAGGAATCCGCTTGATGGAGGGGTCATAATTGAGGCGAAAGGCAGTACGACCGGAAGTGAAGGTGCAGAGTAGATGCAGAACAGAGCCGGTACTGGTTGAGCGAAGTGCCTCTGTGGCAGCGAAAAGGTCGGGAAGAGGACGTGGGGGCGACCAGAGATCATTCAGGACCTTA
>JBBPOF010000721.1:0-17740 GCA_038091315.1 Porphyrellus cyaneotinctus | reverse complement strand
AACGAGTGACCTGCATCAGCAAGTAGAGATGCGGAGTGCATATGCCAACCTGCAACTCCCTTTGCACTCGTCAACACTACATTGACGAGAAGTCCGAGCAAGGTTATTCGACTGCCCCGGTCGCCTGCACCACACGTGTAAAGTTGTGACACAACACCCAGCAAAGAATGACGCACCTCTTCCCTCAACGACGTTCACTATCTGTTCTGCACCGTAAGAATGGTCGTGGTCATCATGCGAATGCGAATGGAAGATGGAATGCGAGTGCGAGTGCGAATAGTCGTGATTGTGAGCATGGTCAGAGCTGGCACTCTTTATGTGCCCATTGTTGTTGTCGCCCTTGGACGCGTTCGTCGAAGTGGACTTTGGTTGCGACATGGGTAGGGAGCGTCCTGCAGTCGTGAGTGGGAAGGACCTGGTGCTAGAAGCATGTCAACACGGCAGTACAAGTATGAAACGCATGCAGACGGTGCCTTTCTAACAGCAACGAACCACGCACACCCAAGTCAGGACCGGAGGAATAGAACGAGGTTCGGGGACGATGTTGAGTACGACCTAGCCAAGCCGAGTCGGTCAGGGTCAGGGCGACTCGTCGTGACGGACAGTGCCAATGAGCCAATTTCATGATGGAGAGAGGGGTACATCAATCATAGACTACTACAGACTATCCATAGTAGATACTCTCCAACAACGCTTCCACTTTGGGCTCATGCTCTGAATCGCCCTTTCCCAAAGCCAATTTTGCAATGGTCGGCAGGTCAGCCCTGGGGACGTTGTATGATGCAAGCGTGCGGTGCAGCCCCAGGCCCCGCACGAGTCTGGTCGACATCATCGTTAGTCTCCGTCGGGCATGCTCAGAACCAAAAAGTGCGCATACTCATCAATCTTGTTCCCCAGTCGTCTGACATCCCCCTCGATCGAATCAGTACTGGTTTCGCGCAAATAGAACAGGACTTCTGCTAGCGCTGCCTTATCTTCCGGACTTGCGATATCGGCTTTCAGAATAACGACGGAAGCAAGCGTCAAACACTTTCAAGGCTCTTTAATACCCCCCCAAGTCCTCGGATCAGGAACTTACAGATGTAACTCCGTGCGGAATCCCGTAGGTCGCCCCAAGCTTGTGACCAAGCGAATGCGACAACCCAAGAGGACTAGGGAAGACCTGTGAGGAGCTACCCCATTACAACGACACGTTCCAGATCTTCTTACCCGTACTTGTCGATTTTGACAGGCCAGAGACTCATCCATGCTGCTATCAATAGCTTTTGTCTCGCTTCCAGATCCCCAGGTTGTGCTTTGCTCTTTGGGAGATATTTGAAGAGATCCGCTACAGCGGCATAGCAGAACACCTTTACGGGATATGGCAGTATCGGATTGTAGAGACCCTCTGCAATTCAACACGAGTCTGAAACGGCGAACTGCAGCTAGGAACGGACTACGGCATACCAACAGCATGGTCCAAAGCTCGAAGGCCCGTCGATAGCCTGCGTGTACCTCATGCTGAGCACGAGACGTCAGAGAGAGCCTCGAGGCGTACCAAAGTTCCTCCGGGGTGGCCAAAGTCAACTCAGCGTCGAGAATGATGCCAGCAGGTGCAATCATGGGGTCAGAAACGCTGACCTTGTTGCCTTGTTCGTTGGTGTATCCAGCACCGCCCTGATGAAGAAATAAATCATTGGTAAACGATCTTTGGAGGGCTACGAGAAACTCACCCGGTACTCTGCCGCACTCAGGGTGGTCGGAATGGCTATATGACTGAGGAACTTGCCCGCGGTCTGTTGCTGAAGACGATATACGATAACCTTTGCTGCATCGATGGGTGAGCCACCCCCGACGGATACGATAATATTGGCGCCTGCAGTTTTAAATGCCTCGATGCCACGGGCGATGCCTTGAACAGGCGCATGCTGGCCTATCTCGGAGAAGGTCGCGGCGAAAGCATCGGTATCTTTCAAGATGCGTTCAACGTTGGCAACCACGTTGGTCTTGCGAACAGAATGGAATGTACGTCAGCACGGATGATGGAATAAATGGAGATTCATAAAGATCACCTTCTCCCGGAGGGACTTGCCGGTGACGATGAAGGCCTTGCTGGCACCCAAGACGGCGAGTAATGTTGGGAGGGCTGTGTACACACAGCCAGGACCGTAGTAGACGCCTTTCAACGTGTCATGATAGGCATAAGATCCATGCAGGTTGGTGTTGGTATTATCGGTCATATGTGAAGATGAGGATTGGACGTCGTGGTAGAACGTTCTGATATGTGATTGGTTCTCTGTGTCGAATGCCATCTGTGGTCGATCTGTTGTGCGATGTCACAAAAACTGCGAAACGGGCAGTTCGGATCGCGGCTTGACTCTGCGAATCAACATGTGCGTCGAGGAAGTATTCCGTCGGATCCCCTGGCTGCAGAGCCTCGCGTCGACGAATGTAGATTTGAGGGTTGCCCTCGGATGTGCAGGGGTAATTCCATCCTGGAAGAGAAGAGGGGACATATGTGCTAACATCGAGGATGCTTTGTGGAGTCACTTCCTCTTCCGGTCGTCTTCTCCTCCACATCCAACGCGGGGTAAACCTGCCTTGCTGGCCAACAGAATGGATCCTACCCGTGAAACAGCATGTTTCGGTGTCTTCTTTATCTCCAGTCAATCTCCTCTGTCTCGGGATTTTCGGAATGAGATGTACTGGCATGCCATTGCATGGGAATGCACGAGGCTCCTGTCAACACGCCACTGGTCGACTCCTGGTCTGGGGTTCGTCTTGCATTTTCTCGCGACCTAACTCAACTCGATGCTTCTGCTTCGCGTCCACAGACATAATCATGGCGATCCATGACCAGACAGTTCGCAATACGAACCGGATCATGACAGCAAGGATTTGCCAGCTTTTGATCCAACTGACTATGCCTTCCAATCCAAAATGGGTGCCCTGCCAAGGGGCTTCGCGCGACACGGAACAAGACAAGGCCTGGACATATGATGTGCTCGGTGTGAAGACATGGAATCATGTTTTAATACCTTCCAGGTGTGTGTGTGTGTGTCATCCATGCGATCCTGGAGGGTCACCGTTGGCGTTGATCTATCAAATTTAACTTTTGTTTTCATGCATGTGGAATTGACTTTTCGTCTCACACACAGGCGTGTATATTCATTATTAACCGGTGTCTTCGTGCCTCGGCCGATCGCACTGCTCTCCTCGGTCTCCACCAAGGGGTCATCTTAACTTTACACTCTCCAGGCGCGCACGTTGACTTGCCACGACGCATGCACTAAGCATCGGCCCGTGAAGCTATTTTTTGCCGGTGGGCCAACTCCTTCTCTCCGCGCAATGTTACGTAGTCATGCATTGTGATCTGGCAAGGTTGCGCACAATCCCCCTCTTCTCAGCATTTCATTCGCAGTCGCAGAAGCCGGAAGAGACCCGAGCGAATATCATGGCAACCAAGGAATTCACGGTTAGCCTCGTTAGCGAGCCATTCGGAGAAGCGGTAAATGTGATATCCGCTGACGCCCCAGCTCGCGTGGATATGTGGGCGATGAGCGGATTAACGAAGGCACGTAGCGTTATTATTGGACAAACGCCGATGGAAAATGTCACACGACAACCATCGGTGTAGTTGGACATGTGTTTACTCATAACGTCAGATTGATGTACATACGGTGGGGGTGATGGAGAGTGGGGTGGGCTTCGAATGCAAGGTAGGTGAGATGCCCGCTTGGTCTAATGGATCGATTGATGATATAGTTGATCACGCGTTTGATATCCCCATGCCAGAAACGGGAAGTGTAACCCAGCCGATGCGAATTCCTGCGCGCACACATCCGTGTTGGACGAGGACGAGAGCGAGACTTGAAGCGTTGAACGCACGGATCGGGCAGGGGTTTGACTTGAGACGACCGAGGTGACAGGGGACGGGTGGAGATGGAAGAAGACAGGTAAAATTTCCATTCTGTGGAAGATCTCAGGTATGGAAGGGGTCCGAGGGGGTCAAAATCGAATTGGTAGACATGTACCCGAGCGCAGGACACAAGCTTGCGCTGATCTGGAGAAATGAAAACCACGCCTTCGTTATCGGATGCCATGAAAGAAAAAAAAAACTAGCGTAAATCCGCGAGGCAGAGGGTGACATGCGGATCCAGATCAAGTCCAAGTAGTAGTTATATACTTGGTGTCATCAGCGACAGCGACGACGACGAGCTCGACGTGGAGTTACTCGTTGCATAGCAGTCGTCGCCACGTGTGTCGCCGCATTAACTGTCAGTGCTCGGCCCGTTGCTTTGCTTTCTCTTTCTTTCTTTCTTTCTTTCTTTCGTTCTGCATCCATACCGCATACATCCACCTTCCCCACTCGACGCGCGCGGTCGCACGTCCGCCGCGCTAGCACACGTACGTCCTCTTCGTTCGCGTTCCTGAGCTCGACGTTGATTCACAGCAACAGCTCTCGGGCGCCCATGGACAACGACCCCGCCTCAGCCGCAGAGCAACGCGCCAATGCCGTCGCAAAGCTCCGTCGCGCCGCGTCCCTACCCCGCATGAAAGATGGCAGACGCCCTCCAATGCACTTTGAAGCCGTGAGCGATGGAGAGAAGTTCCAGGCAGAGGACGAACAGGATGCCATCGAGCCCCCCCTCGACCCCCCATCCAATCCTGATCCCAGACCCGAATCTCCACAAGAACAGAAACATACTACACCCGAACCTTCCGCCTCTGCTCGCAAACGCCGCAACAGGTCCCGCTCCCGCTCCAGGGGCTCGCGAGACTTCAAGGGCAAAAAGCCCCCCCAGTCTCCCCCACCTCACTCCGTCACACCCAGCAATGACTCCTCCCCGGACGATTCACCTCCCTCCCCTCCACCCGAGATATTCCAACCCTCGTCCGTTGTCGCACCGATACCCTCCTACTTTTCCACTCCCCCGCAATCGAGAATAATCATGTCCCCCAATTTGTTATCTCCTGGGACTCCCCTCCTCTACCCCGGCACATCACCACCCACGCCACTGATGCCCACCCTGGACGCTATTCACAAGGGTCTTTTGCGGTCGAACAGCGTGGCTGCGCACATGCAGGCTCTTCACAAGCTCACAGGTGGCAATCTTGAATCTCAAGATTCCCCGTTCCTCTCTCCGTCCATATCTCCACAGCCTGGCTTCGCAAAGCTCGGCCGTAATAACACGGTTTCAGGCGGCGAACGTTCCGCTGCCCGCTTGAAGCTCTTCACCACCCTTGGCGAAAGAATCAAAGAGGCCGACGAAGGAGGCACCAGTGGAGGAGAGGAACGACCCGTAGTCTCCACGCCCGCAAAACGGAGACGGCGCAGATCAGCGCGAAATTCAGCCGGCAAATCAAATCAGCCAGCGGCTACCGATGACTACGAGGTGTTGTCTACCTCGACGAGTACTCCGACTCACACTTCTATACCATTACCCAACACCCAACAGCCACTCGTGGAACCCATTCGCACAGCTTCTACAACGCCCATCCCTATTCAGCCTATATCCAATTCCAATACCAATGTTGATGAGAGCAGCCGCCAGACGACCCCTATCCGGGCTGCGCCTAATCAATGGAAGCGCAGAAGTATAGTTGTCGAACAAGATGACGATGCGCCTGTCCCTCCACAGTCTACCTATCCTGGACTGCCCACTACTCCGAGGCGCCAATCTCCCGCCCCAAACCAACGATTACCTCACACGTCAGATGCCCCATCGATGGAATCCACCGACCCGGCCACCGGCGCTATCGGCGTGCCATTATACCTTTCGGTTAGCTCTCCATCAAGGCAAGATATCTTCCCGTCCAGTCCATTTGCTACACCACATAAGGAAATATCGTTGTCTTTACGTGATGAGGGGGATGACTTAGAGTCCGAGGAGCCTGAAGAGGTTGTGTATCCTGCCGAACACTCTCGCAGGTCACCCTACCGCGACGCTTATGACCGACAGATAAGCTGGGTCGCAGAGCCAGGTCAGTTCTTCATGCTGGCTCCCATGATAGGAATACTGATACCCCCTTAGTTCCAGAGTCCAACATTGCTGTTCATAACGAAGATGCTGAGGACGAGGAGCGGTTACGTGGCGTGGTCAACGAAGACGACGATCAGATCCCACCGGAGTCGCCTTGCGAAGAGTCCGGTCCCCAGACTGAGGAATCGTCCCCTCGCGTGTCTTCGGATTCCAAAGACCTCGTAGTCGACATCGAGCCACCTACTGAACAACCTTCTGCCTCGAGTTCTTCGTCACAAACGACGACATTGAATACTGCTTCACTGCTTCCTGTCGGTGACGAATCGGATTCCTCACAACAGGCTTACCCTCAGCGGCTTTCGGTCGCGTCACGTATACAAAGCGATCGGTCACCTCTGACTACCGAGTTCGATGCCGACAATTCACTCACCGTGCCTGGCACGCCGCTGAAGCGGGAGGGTTCTCTTGGTGCATGGAGCAGAATGCTTGGGGCCCTTACGAGGAGCAACTCCAGCAATGGTCGTCGATCCCGTACCAATAGTATAGCTACTCGGGAACGAAGACAAAACACGGACTCGAGCATCAGTCGGGAAAGTGGCGGAAGTCTAGCGAGCCCAAAAGCGGACAAGAACGAGCTTGGGTCAACCTATCCTCTGGGTGGTCAGCAGTCAGTAATGCAATCTTCGTCTGCTTCGACGTCGATGCAGTCACTGGCATTGCCAACGCCACCAAGAAATGGCGTCTCTCCGATCCCACCGGCTTCCAACCTGGATCTTACCAAATATAACCAGGATTCTAAGTTGTTCCCATTTCCAGGGATCAAGAAGCTCGAGGAACAACGTATCAATAGCCGGAATCGTCGAGGACTGTCCATATCGTCGTCTACCCCGGACATTATCTTGTCTCTCCACGGGAATGAGAACGAGATGCCGCTGCCCTCAAGCTCGTCGAGTAACACGCCCTCTAACTCTCCCGACATTAAGCGAGATCGGATTCTTGCACACCAAGCGTCGGACACACATCTTCTCCCCAAATTTAAGAGCCTCAATTCCCCACCTCTGTCGACCGCACCTTCGTCGTCGTCGTATGACTACATCAGTGGTGGCCAGATACCAAATAGTCAGTTGCCTGGTTCAGTCCTACCGAAAACGCTTCCTACGACCCGGGAGGGCGTCCGTAAATGGCTGAGTAGATTTGGGTCATCGACGCCGACTTTACCGAGCAACTCACTTGGCACAAGTTCCCCAACCATTCGCCCCACTGCGCCTTCCAAAAAGCCTTCTCTTTCCGAAATATTACGGTGGAAGAAGGACAACGACCTGACTTCTGATTGGGAAGACATTGGTTCTCCAGATAAATCGAAGACGCCAACGAGCAGTACCAATGGAACTCTGTTGTTCGGGAAGTCGAACAACGGAGAGCTTTCTCCCGTCAGTCCAGATGGAAACTTTGTGCATGAAGACATGCAGAAGACGCCCCGAGCAAGCAAGATCGCCAAGTCAGGCAGTGCTGTCACCCCATCTCCCGTCGAACCCACTGCGCTCTCGACTCTGGGAACATTTACATCCCCTCCTACCCCGTCACCACCAGAGCCTGCGCCGTCATCCACACCTGAGCCTTGGTCGTCCATGTCCGACTATCCTCCTCCAACTACCTCGGAGTCGTCCTCGAACACGTCTTCGCAGTACTCTGAGTTTCCCTCCAAAAGCACTGTCATCATGGAGCGCCTTGATGAGATGCTGGGACGTGGACCAAAGGGTCCAGTCTGGCCGTCGGCGATCGACGACCCGCCTCGCAAGCTGTTATTGGCTGCGCCTGTCCTACAGGTAGTCAACTCCGACACCGTCAAGGATCGTTTCCTCTTCCTTTTCAACGACATCTTCATTATCGCCAAACCGATCATCCAAGATCCAGATGCATTCCTCGAGCTGACGAAGCCCAATCCCTCGGACAGGAAATTCGTCGTGAAGAATGTTGTCCTACTGCGCAATTTACGGTTTAGCGGCGAACGTGACGAGCCTCAATCACGCAGCGTGCCCCGCAACGCCTTTACTCAATCCTTTGTTGAGCAATTTGCGAACGACGCCGATCAAGCCATCGTGTCTCTGTTCAGCAATTTGGGCCAGCCTGATGATCCCGTGGCGTTGGCACAGCTGTTATTCCGCACGCCAGAGTTCGATCGCGCACAGCTCGGTGATTATCTATCCAGGAGGACATCACGTGTCGTGCTCAAGCACTACCTCGACGTATTCGGGTTCACCGGTGTCAGGGTGGACAAGGCGTTGCGCATCTTCTTGCAGACCGTTCACCTCCCGATACGCGCCACCCAGGGAAGCACCCCGCTGGACATCCTGCTCGATTCCTTTGCCAGTCGGTGGTACGATGCCAATGGGAAGCAGGTTGCTTATGACAAGGACCTGGCTTACAGGTTCTCGAGAGCGATCGTGCAACTCAACGAGGTTTTGCATGGCGGAATATCGCAGGAACCTGGCGCAACTAGATACGTTGGGAGAAATGTGACTGCCAGAGATTTCTTGGATGCGTTTCGACGCCACGACCCACGTGGCTTGCTGTCTGATGACATCCTTATTGATGTCTACGAATCCATCTACCGCGAGCCACTCTCTCAAGCGCGGCACCCATCTTCCAATGGGCCCGCCGAAATCACTGTTACCTTTAAGCGTGCTTTGCCCTCGCGTCTGACCTACAAAGTCCAGTCCGAGCCGGTGGTAATTCGCATCCCGCAACCCGACCCTAATTTCATGATCGAGCTGTTCGGACATAGTCTCGCATTCGAACCGCCTGTCCTCTCGTTCGCAAAGTCATCCGAGGCTTCATTCAGGGTAACGGGGACGCTGTTCGGTCTGACGACGATGTTGATGCTACGTTCTGGTTCAAATGCTCTCCTCTACACCGGTCTCCCACCAAGCTGTCCCGTCTCTGTGGAGCGTGCCTTCATGCGGAATACCTTCCAAGTCGCGTTCCTCAACCATGCCAGCGCTCCGCGAAGATACATGTTCAGCTTCGCCGACCCACTCGTTCGTCACGAATGGGCGACCTCGTTGAAGAGATTGACGGATGCTGCGTCAACGAATTTCTCTTGCACAGGATCGAATGTCTCCCCATTCCAAGCGAGGTTCACGCACGCCGTTAGCGATGTCGTATTCCGGGTATTGCAGGAGACGCTTATCGGCCCAGAAGCGTTTTCTGTTCAGCAGGCGCCGGAGAAGTTGAACAGCGCACTCAAGCGTCTCAATTCCACTGGCAACTCTCGTCATGATTCGCAATTCTCATTGTCTTCTCGGGATATCACTGGTTCCTCAGATCTCGTTCGGTCAAAGTCGAGGAGCAGAGTGTACCATCACCACGGACCCGGGAAACTCGAGGCGGACAGCGCTCGTATGACTTCCTCCCATTCGAGGAGTAGTAGCGAGGACGACGGGAACAGGAGCAACCCACGGTCGCGAGCCGAGGAGCGGCTTTGGTCCGGAAAAGATTTGGAAATGTTTTGCCAGCAAAACAGCTCGATTGCGCAAGTGGTCGAGCTGTTATTGCCTGCGGTTTCCAATCAACCAATTCAATCACACTAGCACATTCATTTATTGGTGAGTCTCTACTGCGATTGGCTTCTGGTGCATCGTTGACGATCGCCTGCAGGTTTCCTCACTCTCGTTATCGCTTTAGTCCTGACCTAATATCTATCACCGCTATCCATTACTTACTCACAATCAGCTCATTAGTCTGTGTATTCTTCATTCATCGTTCTGCTGTAAACTCTCCACGGACACTGCTATGTCGTCCAACCACGTCATCAAATGCATTTACATTTTTCTCTTCTTTCATCCGGTTTTCCTTTCGATACCATGAAGCATCGTTTTAATCGTTTGTGGGCTTTTGGATCTGTGCACGAACGTAAAACACGAGAGAGGCGCTACTGTAATGCCGAATCGGTTAAATAAATAACGGGACGAGGCTGTTCAGTGCCCTTGACCTACTAAATGCCCTGAGTCTTGCCACTACTCCCATCACCCTCTACCACTACACAAGTCCTGGCTCTTGACCACGACCTGCCTGGTCTCGATCGGCCATGGCAAGAACGTACGCCGACGTGAACGCTTCCATGGGTCGCGACTGGTACGACTATGGTCAGTTCCGGTCATCACTCCACCGCAACGTCTACAACTCTAACCCGCGTCGATAGAGAATTTCGACATCGAGTGGAGCTCGCCAGACCGTTATGAACTTATCGAACGTATAGGAGGTGGAAGGTACTCCGAGGTAAGCGCCCCTACGTGACAGGTCGTACGCTCGATCGTGACTCCACACCAGGTCTTCAAAGGCATCGACATGGTCAACTCGGAGATTTGCGTCATCAAAGTCCTCAAGCCCGTTGCCCCAAAGAAGATCAAGCGGGAGGTCAAGGTACTCCGCAACCTCACGGGGGGCGCCAACGTCGTCGCCCTGCGGGACGTCGTACAGGACCCCTCTGCACGGTACCACAGTCTCGTGATGGAGTACGTGGAGAACGTGGAGTGGAAGGCGTTGTTCCCCGTGCTGAACGAGCTGGACATCAAATATTATACGTTTCAACTGCTCAAGGTGCGTCAGGATCGTGTGTCCGGCGAGGTGCGCGCAAGGGTTCACGTCGATCGTCTGACTAGGCGTTGGATTTTGTGCACTCGAGAGGGATCATGCACCGCGATGTGAAGCCAGGAAACGTCATGATCGATCATCGACGCCGCAAGGTGCGTCTTCCATCAACGTGGCGTCATCGAATTTTTTGGTTCAATCTTTTTAAAATTCGGTGTAGCTGAGACTGATCGACTGGGGATTAGCCGAGTTTTATCATCCGGTCACGCCCTACCACATCCGCGTCGGGTCTCGCTATTACAAGGCGCCTGAGTTACTCGTCGGATACAAGCTGTACGACTACAGCTTGGACATCTGGAGCGTGGGATGCATGTTGGCGTCGATGGTAAGCGCTTGGTTTCGTATTATTGACACATGTTCCCGCGTAAACTCAATCATTCGGTTCCTTGTGCCAGATTTTCCGAAAGGAACACTTCTTCCATGGCGTCGACAACGACGACCAATTACTAAAAATACTGAGAGTCCTTGGAACGGACTGCTTTGATGCATGGCTAAGGACGTACAGCATACCCTTTGAAACTGATCTCGACAGTCTCCTGCAAGTGTGAGTATGCATGTACCTTGTCTCTTCAACTTTTGCCGAGTGAACGTGACTTGCAGATACCCCAAACAACCCTGGTCGCGTTACGTTAATTCCGACAACCACCACCTGGTCACTGCCGAGGCATTGGACCTCCTGGACAAATTTCTACGATATGATCACCAAAGACGGCTAACAGCGCGGGAAGCTCAAGGCCACTCCTATTTCAGTGGGTCTACCAGCCATATTTGCTCGCTCCAACCAGTGTTCTGAATCACATCTCATTTCCACAGATTCGGTCAGACTCGAGGCAGGCTCCCACAAGGAGGATTCTGCAGAGTATATCAGTGACTCCGGTTTTTGCTCCACGTAAACAAGTCATTCAGATTGAGTTCCTGTTTTTTCATGATGCCATGGTTCGTGGGGTCGACGAACGCTTTGTGTTTTCGTACTGGTATTTCTTAGGGCAATTATGCAGAAGATAGGATCGCGGCAACGTCGCGTTATGCACACCGTACCCATCATCATCATCACTGCGCGAATCACGACGGACAGAAGTCGACCAACGTGTCGGTGCCGTCACGGTGGTAATGGATCCGATAAATAAAAAACGAGGCCGTGTACGTACTTGGCCAGCATGCAGTCGGTGGCCGTGTTTTCTGACGCGTGTTTATCATGCAATGGCAGGGTGTTTGGCCGCCAGTCCAAGATATAACATGCCATGCCAGCCGTCCCTGACGCTTACCAAGACCCCATTTCCTCTACCGCCTTAAACCATGGAAGCAGGCTTCCAGTATCGTTCGCGCGCAATGAGCTCGCCTCACTATGATTACTATTACCCGCCATGCGCTCGCCCCAAGACGAGCGAAGGCACATCATTTGCCATCACTCGATTGAGCTTCCCTCCACGGTCCGATGGCGCGTGCCGCTGCGAACCCACTTCTTCACCCAACGCACCCCGTTGGAAGCGTACGTCACAGGGCTCTTCTCAGTGGGTCCGAGATGACGCTTTCAAACCTACCCATGTGCGCAAGCAGAGCGTCGAAGAGTGGGTCGACGAACAGATCCATCTCACAGATCGCTCCAACTATGAGCGAAGAGCGCAACCGATGGGCAAGGAGGAGTTACGCCAGCGAATGTGGGACGAGCTGGTATACGAGTACGAAGCTGAAGCACAAAAGTGGATGCACCACGAAACGGAGATGCGGAGAAGAGCGCAGGAACGGGAGCGGGAAGAAGCACGGCGAAGGATCGTCCAAGAAGACGTCCAGAGGATCCAGGCCCGGGTACGGGAGAGGCGTGATAGCGAGAGACGGGTGATTGCGGAGGAGCGAAGGAGGAGCGTGGAGAGTGCCAAGGAAAAGGTGCGACGGGAACAAGCCCGGGCGGAACGCGCGATGCTAGAAGCCTGGAACGCCTACGAATCGCGGTGGGCCGCCATTTCCGTCTCGTCCGAGCCACTCGGCTTTCGTGATATCCCCTGGCCACTTTTGGTTGCTCCCGTTCGGATAGCGGACTTGACGCCAGAAAACATCAGTGGATTTTTGATGCATCCTGCTCATTCATTTAACCACTCGCGACGAGAGCGAATTCGTACCGCTCTGCTCCGCTGGCATCCGGATCGGTTCCGTCGCATCCTCAATAGGGTCGTCGGCTCGGATAGAAACGTGGTGGAGGAGGGCGTGGGCGTAATCGCTAGATGTTTGAATGAGTTATTGGCGAAAGAAGGAAAGGCAGTGCAACAGGTAAGGCTTCCGACGCAAAGCAGCCCAGCTACTGCTCAAACGATCTCAGGGTAGATGAGAGCTGCCGAAGTGGACTCGAAATGAAATCGTTCATACACCGCACTTTTGCCTAGCGAGTCGCAGGGCTTGTGGGCAATCGGCTTCCAAGAGACTCTGTCGATAAAAATGAATCATGAAGCTTTGAAGCATAATGACGCACTCACTAGCATCGCTAGTGTATTGTATGATATCTGTAATGCATATCACGATGATGCTCACGATGTACAATAAAATGTAGATTATATGTTGTTTCTTTGGGCTGCAATCATTGGCTTAGTGCTGGTAGTCAATGTCACGGTGCGAACGCGAGAAAAATCAAGCTTGCTATCTTTCACCTTTATCTTTATCCCGCTCGCACTGCGCAGGACGGTGGTCATGGAGATGATTGTTTTTGGCATCACTTGAGACCAAGTCAGTAAATGGTGGATGAAGTAGCCCAGTCCCGCGCGCTGTGACATAAATAGACAGCATATTCGACAGCAATCACAAACAGCAAATAAGACGAATGCGAAGCGAGTGAGCAAACGAGGAGGTAGAGCTAAGCACCGAGATGGAATCTCCTGATCAAAGGGCATCCTGACCGATGTCATCGTCATGTTCAGCGCGTCCGCGTTCGCTCTGCATGATGGCCATTTCACAATCCAAGGGATCATCGCATGCGGTCTGAAGAATCCAGAATTTGCGTATCTCTCCGCATGTCATACGACGGTCGGATGTGAGGAGTGTCTGGATGAGGTGATTCACCTCGCGTCGGCGATGCAATTTGCGGGGTTCCGTTCCGTAATTGGGACGATGTGGGCGATTGACGACGGCGAGACGAAGAAGGTTGCATCGACGTTTTATAAACATATGGTGGACGAATCTGGACGTCTAGACCATACCCGCGCGGCGTACTCGAATGGCCGCGTCGGATTTGAAAGACCGTGACAAGAAAGGTAAACCCATCCAGTCTTGCTGAGCTCTTCGACGACGCTAGCAATGCACGATTCCTCACCTCCTACACGTATGAATGTCGCGAGGCTGCTGATGCGCTGTTCGATGGTCTCTAGTTCCACACCCACAGAGGGGAGTTCCCTCTGGCCAACAACATTCCCCTGACCGATGGCGATAAAACGTTTCTGCCGAGTCGCAGGATCCGATAGGGTTGTGTGTCAAGCACGAATGAGAGCGGTAAGGGTTGGGGTATAGGACGAGATGTAGAGATCTGGGAAATTCCATTTTCCAGGTGTCTGTACGGACCAGCGGCACGCAAAAGCAATTGAGAGAACTCGGCGGTAGGACACCACCAGATGCGGGTTGGATGGATCGTCTCGAGGAAATCGATGATCGGTGAAACGATACGATCCCAGAGTTGGCGCGGGAAGAATGCGAGCTGCTTCGTTTCGTCGTGTCCCGTTGCGCGTTTAGTCAAGGTGGAGAGTTCCGCTGCCAATTCTCGAACATCTTGCTGTGTGATCTGCAATGGAATATGAACAGGATCACGATCGGACAAGACGACGCGTGCGTCGCAGCTATATTCGCTTGCACTAACAACTATGACGGGCCCCCTTTTTGTAGCGCATTGGAGATCAGAGAAAGGAGAAGGAAGAAGGAAACGGGAGTGACCAGGAAGCTCGCAAATTTTGGTAACCACATTTTTCATTTCGAGGTTGAGGTGCCACACACGCTCATGTTGATCTGCGCTCGGAAAATTGAGGGCAGTCTGAATGAGCGAGGTCAACCGCAAAAACTCGTCCGCTAACATCCTTCCCACTGGGCCAGAAGTAACCACATCTTCGACGAGAGATCGGAGGCGAGTGAACTGACTCCAAAACACGCCTCGACCCTGTTCTAGAAACTCGACGGCTTTGGTAAGGGGGTGGTTATGAAGACAAGCTGAAAATGCATCCACTGCAAGTGACGAGGTGAGGCGCCTGAGGATGCTGAGGCAATGAAGGAAGAATCGCCACATGTTGAACGAGTAAACGAAGAGATGTTGCTATGCAAGAGGTAGTGTGGGATGCTGGAAATCTTCTGCCACATGAATCCATCGTCTAGTAGCATAGAGGTCAGTAGAGGACACGACTTGTATCTGATCCGCGAGTTGGGCATATAGACTGAACACCTCTTCCTCATCCCTCAACGGCTTCAACTGTTGAACCGATGATGCAGATGGTCCGCAAGATCGATCAATGATTGTGAACGATAAGGTGTCCTTTCGCACGAAGGTCGAGTGCTTCTCGGCCGAGGACAATGGCCTCATTGAGGTCTTGCCTGTACCCGAGCTGGTCGTATCGAGTGGAGAGATGAACTGCGAGGATATTCAAAGATGACCAACCAGGGTGTCCTTTTGGACGAAGGTCGAGTGCTTCTCTGTCGAGGATAATGGCCTCCTCGATGTTCTGTATTGATCCAAGCTGGTTGTAACGATCACCAGGATGGATGGCAGGGCATGATAAAGAGCGGGATCGCTCGGAGTGGCCCGGTGGGCACAGTCCCAGTGCTTTTCGAGTCAGAGTGATCGCCTCCTCGACGTAATTGATCCCCCCTCCTTGCTGAAACCTGGCTCTGGAAGACTCTGTACAAGAATGCAAGTAATCAAATTGTATATGCGTCAATTAACTGTCCTGCTCGCCAACAAAAGGACAAGAGTACCTTCTGAATCCATGGCTCACCGTCGTGAGTCACCCAGGCCAAACTGGATGCTGACTGACGGTGGTCGTGGGGTAATCGTTGTCTTTGCATAACAAACGTCCTACAGACTCGGCGTATAGGACGCCTAGCAAGATCTCACTCGCAACACGATCTCATCAAGCACGGCCTTGAGCTGCGTGAAGCTATCAATATCAAAAGTAACAAAAGCAACAAATAAACCAACGGCGGTAACCTTCCACATCTATCTTTGTCCTCCACGTTGACCGTATCCGTCGCCATATGCGTGTCAGAAACCGGAGTCCTCTGCTTGCTTTCTCCGAGTCTGAATGAGTCCGCAGAACGTCGTCATGATCGGGTTACCGTAACCGATGCTGACGTAATGATCTGACTAAGACCAGGGAACACCAGCGCCTCGGCATGAATTTTGAGGACAACTTGCTTGTTCCTCGACCGTCATGTTCCGCCAGTTTGCGCGTATCCCGCTTCGTAGATGCTTACATTCACAAGTAAGCACCACAGCGCGACCATTTTCACGGTATACCCGCTCGTTTTACGCGCTCGGCGCATCGATGACCGTCGCAGGATACTTGGCTTGGTCGTGGAATTCCAATAATCGGCGCATATCATTAGACTCGGAAACCGTCTCTAGTACGTTCGTTTGTCGTCAGATTGGGTGAACGAATTTTGGTTTATATGTCCTCAGCGCCCAAAGATCATCCTACGTCACCAAAACCTCCGAGTGCTTCCGATGCACCAACGCCTTCAGCACCCCGAAGTGACGCGTCCGAGCCGGCCAGGATATCCCCCGAGGGCGAGGAACCTTCTCCTTCCCCAACAGAAGCATCGGCAGAAGGCGAGGAAGTACAAGGAGAGTCTCCCAGTGGTGCATTCAATCCGGAGACGGGGGAAATTAACTGGGACTGCCCGTGTCTTGGCGGGATGGCTTATGGACCGTGTGGTCAGCAATTCCGAGAGGCCTTCTCATGTTTCGTGTATTCCGAGGCAGACCCCAAGGGCATCGATTGCGTAGAAAAGTTCAAGGCCATGCAGGATTGTTTCCGTGAACACCCCGACGTTTATGGTGATGGTATGTTGATTTACCCTCCAGAGTACGCCACTGTATCAATTTCGCTGCAGAAATCATGAACGATGATGAAGAGGAATCTCCTTCCGGGTCTTCCACTATCGACAATCCAGAAGGCGACCTTGACCCACCCGACAGTCTTACGACGGAACGACCATCAACTTCTGCATCAGGATCTTAGGGTTATAGACATTATAGACACTGACTTATTGCATTCATAATCACTACTCATACTGATATACATGGTACAAAAACAGAGTGAGCATTTGTTATGAGGATTTTGGTGGGTTAGCGGTCAGTTGTGGAATCGTTTCTCGATGACTTGGTCGTTCAGCTTATAACCATTGGCTGCAAATAATTTCGAATGCAAGAACGGCGACGTGTCGTAGATGTCGTGATCTTTGGCCTGCATGGACTTGAGTCATTGAGGTGCACATCAAAGTCGTTTCTCACCCTTTCTTCGAGCTCAGAGACTTTGATGGTTACCAAGTCTGGTTGTGCATGCCTCTGCAATTGGTAGAATCGAGCTTTGTCTTTGACAAGTTGGCCGAGAATGAAGGCGAGTAGTTCCTCGTAGTCCCGAGCTTGTGTGAGATACTTTCGGAAGCTCTAAGCAGTAATAGTCAGCTTGCACGACGACCCACGTCACAATATACTCACCCTTTCAAGCGTCTTCTTGATAGTGAGTTTCTGTGCACTAACAAAGCTGCCAACGGCAACAGAAATAGCCAAGTCAATGTCATCGGCACGAACATATTCTCTGAGACACATCTTGGCACTAGCCTCCGCCATCCGAATCATGCTCTCCAGGTGTCGTATGGTGATAGGGTATGAACCTGTGGCCAAGGATTCCCGTCGGAGATCAACGAAGAGACGGGAAAGTTTTTCTTGGTCCATGTCGTACAATTGGGGTCGAACTCTCTCCCGAGCGTACATGATATACTTGCGAAGGACGTCCTGGGGTATGAGCTAACGGATGGTCAGGTTCAGTTTCTATTTGAGCATAGCGTGACATACATCAGCATCGAGGATAGTCCCGACGTCCATCTCTTCTTTCTCGGGTGTAAATTTGGGGTGGCTACGCACATGGCTCCCCACCACAAAC
>JBBPOF010000720.1:0-17763 GCA_038091315.1 Porphyrellus cyaneotinctus | reverse complement strand
CGAATGCCCAGAAGAAGAGCGTATCGTTCGGATGACCCTCCCGCTGGACAGCAATATTTCCTGCCCAGTTGCGCGCAAGGGGCCATGTAATGTTGGGAAGACTGTTAGTCACTTGGAAGTCTGCATACAGAGATATCAAGTGAGTTCGATGAGGTGTCGTAGGTGGATATGTGTACACACAAGGCTGCCACTCCGGGCTGTAATCACCGCTGGGCATCCCAGGATAATCATGCGGCCAGCTGCTAACTGTAGGAGGAGTGCCAGTCTGAGCATTGACTAGGAAGACGAGGGTGAACACCGAGAGTAAACTCATCGGATATGATTTCGAGTGCATGGAAAGTGCTAAGTCAGATACTAGAAGTGATATGGTGAGATTGGGAGCATTTTACTACCCAGTTTTTATAGTGTAATGCAGCGCCATCATGATACGAAACGCAGATGGAGTTTCCATCGAATGCTGTCGGTGATATTGTACAACCGCGTGATTAAGCGAATACATGCGTATGCGACCAATCGTTTCACGGATCCTGTAAAAATCTGCGGATCCTTGCCACATCCGTGGCTGACGTAGTCGGTTTTTCTGCAGTGCACTTACTTTGTTGTACGGTGGGCCATACTATGGAAGCGAAAGGAAGGCCTATCTGAGTGATATGGGATGTATAAATATCAACGGCTGAGCATATGGTGATACCCTCAGTTGACAACAGGAGTTAATGTTAACCGAGGCTGTGCGGGGTGTCAATTTGGTCAATCGGCAAAGGCCGACGGCGTCCTGTCACATGCTTGACGTGACCCATGTAACAGGTTTCCGCGCATTCATGTCGACAGCGACGCCAAGAGTCCCTTCCACACGAAATCCCTCGCATTTCCGCACGACTCACTATATTTTGACAAGAACAGCTCATCGGTCGATACTGCACGCACGCACATTTGCATCATTAACCTCATTTACCCAAGAGCTGACAAAGACCTACCAGAAGGAATTGCGCTGTCTTTACTCCACAAGTCAAAGACCTCCATCGCTTCTTGGACAGTCAACGCATCTGGGACGATTACACGTTCCAGACCCTTGCTGTAGGTTTGCAATGTAGGAGACCGTTTTACATAGGGCCCACCGTACGAGACAGGGGGTATACCAAGCGTCTCGGCGAGTTCAAGGGGAAGCCGGAACTCGACGTTTGTTGTCGAGAGCGCGCCGAGAATTGCACCTCGCGCCTGCGGTAATCAGCGACGTTCACCCACAGGGTAAAGAGAGCAAAAAACGTACAAATTGTCGTTGCCCACTTGCAAATTCGAGAAGGAGACGTGGTATGGAGAGATGGTAAGGCTTAATAGTGGAGAAGTGAGGATCCCGATACTTGGTCTTGCAATAGATTGCCTGGAAATCATCGATTGCCAACAGGACAGGGAATCTATAAGGTGTATGAGAATACTAGATCAGGGGACATATATGCAAATAATACTCACTCGGTTTGCTTTTGAAGTTCTTCCATCAAGGCCGACAAAATGGTTGGGGACAAGGCTCGTTCCTTAATACCTGCTCCCACAAGGTCGGAAAGAGTGGTCCCTGCTGGGATCGTTGCTCTGCGTTCCAGCTCAACATCCACTGTCGTTTTTAGTTTGTCTAGTCGGTGATTGTTTATGGTCAAAAAGCGTTGTAGCGTTTGGAACGCGAATGTTGCTTGCTGATACAAGCGTGTACGGGGGTCATAAGCGTATGTCGTTGTCGCATTCACGAGATTTATAGCTATTGCAGGATGAACTGAGGAAACAAGTCTTGATCGACGGAATCACGCACCTCGAGGGAAATAGAAAACAATCCAATCGCGTGTATGACAGTACTGTAATGCCTGAAGTAACAACACGCTCTTCCCACATCCCGTAGCACCGGCTCTCAGAATGTCAAGATGATGTAAAGCAAGATACCTTATGACTTACTGAAAACGAGACGATGACTGGCACTGGATGCCTGACTAGCGATGTCGAGTCTATTTATGACACCTACAGTGACGTCCCGCACGACAGAACATGGGGCGGAAAGAATTCGGAACTGAAAGAGCGACAATTGGTGATTATCTATAATCTACAATGCTGACTGACCTCGACTAGCAGATTGCGGGGAAGACCAAATATTCGGAAGGGGTCTTTGTCATTGTGAGGGAATTTAAGTGCTTGGGCGATGACCGCGGGCGTAATCGTTTCCTAGCGACATGAAGGAGACCAATAAAGCGTAAAGATGAGAGCGAATAAAGGGGAGTTGAGGAAATGAGAAGGAATATATACAGCGGTTTTCTTACAGGATGGAATGGCTGAAGTGTGAGCCGACTGAGATGGTCAGGTTGAAAAAGCGGGTGGTTCAACTGAGAAGTCGGCATCGGAAGGAAAGCCTACAAAAAGAACGTCAGCGAGACTATAGAGCAGTGACAGATGGTCATACCGTGTCCCTCCTTCGCCTGCCTGTAGGTTGTTCACCGGGAACATCTGGTGGGCCGTCACGGTCGCCGTTGCCGGTCTTGCGCTTGAAGCCAGATTGGGATGCATACCCCCTCAGCTGAGCTGGACTGGTTTTCAGCAAGGAACGGGAAACACGTCTGCTGAGCGTCGCCATCCCGGCAAGTGCTAAAGAAACTACAATGTTTGACCTCTATTAGGACAGATCACGTGATGATATGGATTACATAATAAACAGAAAAGTAAGACCGAAAAATAAGGAAAACCTGGAGTCGTTTCACCTACTCAAGTACAGAGGATTTCTTTCGATGGCATATTGAGCCTCGAAGTTTCCCAGTCTTGGGATGAGAAGTGATCGAACTTCATGTGTGGGTATGAACAATCACGTGATCCGACGCGTCGCGGTTCGTAATTTTGGTCGATTGTGGGCTGCAGTCATGCTTGGCTCTTGGTCAGAACCATCACCCATCTGCGCGTCGACGCCGGCGCCCAGAATGAATAAACGCAAGTTACCGCCCATCGACGACGACGACGACCTCGACAACGAAGCACTCGATCAGCCCAGGAAACTCCCCGCTATTGGGACCAATACAAGCTCTCATCCCCAACCCATCTCACGGAATAAACCCCGACCGCTTCCCGGACTTACGAAACCAGATCCTCCAAAGCTCACTGTACCACGTCGCTCCACTCGTGCGACTAGCCTGCCCCCCAGGTCTTCTTCTGCTACAATCAGGTCTAGGGGACGCGTCACTTCTGGTTCCATGCGTACCACGGACACGCTCCGAGACCTCCAGAATCAAGTCACGTCCCTTCAGAGCGTCCAGGCTGCTAACGCATCCCGTCTTGCTCAGCAAATGGATGCTGAACGCGCCAAAGTGGCAGAGATCCAAGCAGATCACCACGCACTTTTCCATGAGTTTGCTTCTTCCAAGGAAGCAGAACTCGATAAGCGACGTCAGCTCGTCGACTCTACCGAGGAACTCGAGAAGCTTCGCCTCAAGCATACAAAAGAAATATCGGAATTCGAGATGCAGCTCCAGAAACGCGCAAACGAGATGAGGCAGCTTTCAGAGAGCCTCCGTGTTGCAAAGGACGACCTGGACAAAGAACGAGCGAGCGTCATATCGCTCAAGTCTATGGTCTCAAATCAATCAGCAGCCCAGGTCACGCTGAACGCAAAGATGAATGTGCTCCAAACAGAAAAGGACGCGTTGCAAGCACAAGTTGATACTGTAACATCGACAGCTTCGCAACAGGATCTCGATCATCAGTCAGCCCTTCGGCGAATAGCTTTCCTCGAGCAGGAAGCGAGGGAGGCAGAGATGGTCCGCCGGAAGCTGCACAATATGGTCCAGGAGCTGAAAGGAAACATTCGCGTTTTCTGCCGTGTCCGACCAGCTCTTCCCCACGAGCTTGCTTTGCCGCCCACTGGTGGAACACGCACTGGGCAATTCTCGAACGGTCGCTCAACCCCAGAAGATCATGCAAAGGCTCTGATCGCAGATATTGCATTTCCCGACAAGAGAGACCACAGAGAAATTGTCCTTACTTCCTCAAGCTCGAACGCAATGGGTCAGGAACGAAAGGAGGTCTCTGCCTTCTCATTTGATCGAGTATGGATTTATTTTCGTCCCCAAATCCACCATTCATAGTTGGGCATAGGTGTTCGAACCCGAGTCCACACAGAGCGACATCTTTGAGGAAATTTCACTCCTCGCACAGAGTTGCGTAGATGGCTACAACGTCTGTATTTTCGCATATGGCCAGACAGGTTCTGGCAAATCCTTCACCATGGAGGGTGGTTCTGTAAGTCCGTTCCAGGCTACATGCACACCTATTTGACAAGTCTTTTATAGACCGAAGCTGCTGCAGGAATGATACCCCGCGCGGTCAATGAAGTATTCAGAGCTGCAGACGCACTGAAGAACAAAGGCTGGGAGTACAACATGGAGGGACAATTCCTGGAAATAGTGAATGTCCCAACATTTGCATTCCCCTCTATTTTCGCACTGACAGGAAAATAACACAGTACAACGAGACGATCAATGACCTCCTCGGGAAAGGCGAGTTTGACAAGAAGAAACATGAGATCAAGCATGAGAAGACTGCGACCAGCGCAGGTACGCGAGTAACTGACGTCAATGTGATGCCCCTGCGCACGCCTCGTGAAGTCTCGGCGCTCTTGCGACTAGCGAATTCGCGGCGCACAGTGGCGGCAACGCTTATGAACGAACGTTCGTCGCGCTCCCATTCGGTCTTTACTCTTCGCATTTCCGGGCGCAATGAACGCACGGGGGAGCGCTGTGAAGGTAGCCTTAACCTCGTCGATCTAGCTGGCAGCGAACGTCTGAATTCGAGCGGCGCTGCTGGGGACAAGGAACGTCTGAGGGAGACCCAGAACATCAATCGCAGCTTGAGCGCGCTGGGAGACGTCATCGCCGCGTTGGGTGAGAAAGGCGAGAAAGGGGAAAAGCACATTCCGTACAGAAATTCGAAGGTGGGTCGATCATCCATGCGTCCGCTCTCGCGACTTCGTCTCTTATTTTTGATTGGTGATCGTATGGGGATCTTCGCCAACCTGTGTTGCCGTGCCTCCCTTTCCTCGCCGATTCCTTGCCCTGGGTAGCTCACTTACCTTTTGCAATATTCATTGAGCGGGCACTCGAAAACGTTGGTATGTTCACAACTTTTGATGTCCAATGCTGTGTTGTGACCGGCGTTTTAAGATGATATTGAACCTATCTCCACTCGCCGCGCACTTCAACGAGTCATTGACATCATTGCGGTTCGCGACCAAGGTGAGAATGATCCATGTCATGGAGCGCTGGTTCGCACTTACCCCACCGCTGGCAGGTCAACAACACCACCGTTGGTCCAGCCAAGAAGCAGGTCCGTGGCGCGAGCTGATACAACCACAGCCATTGCTCACACATGATTGGTATGTCTCCTCGTGCTGGAGGGTCGCGTATTTGCAATCATGTCATCCGGCGACCTTGAGCTCAGGCTCGGGAAGGGGATATTGGCCATCGCAGCGACTGTATTATGTTACGAGAATACAAGGATATGTCGTGCATGTTGCAGGGCCTGACGCGATAACGCACGACGAAGACGCAATCATGTAAACTCAAGGTCGGCTAGACAGGAGTGCCCCCGATTTTCTTGAGCCTTCACGCCTGACGTTGGCAGACCACATGAAAAAGTTGCAGCGATACCTGTGGTCCACTTCCTCGCGAGGCCGCTCCCCTTTGCCCTTGTCATAGCCAGGTCCGACTGGCCTATGTACATGTCCGCCGATTAGGTGACCGGGCCGGAAAATTTAAGATACCGGAGAAAATTAAATTGGTTATTAGTCGATAACGCGAAGGGTTCACTGAGGAGGCAAGTAACGTACCGAGAACAGATAAAGAACGTCTTCCCCTTATTCGGCCCAGGCTTGTTCACAGTGTACTCCTTGGCCGGTTCGCCGTGGACCGTGCATTTGGGGGGTTGGATCGGTGTCATGAGCCGGGACCAGGCTGCCTTGCTGTTGGAGGATGATCCGTTTCCAGTGGAAGTTATCAATGATAGCGGCTCCGCTTCTTGCGAGGAAGCAAGGTGGAGCGCGAGCTGATAGTCCGTGGCAAGATCGCCCTCCGAGGAGAGCAGGGGCGAATGCTCAGATGCGTTCCATTCTTTCTGCGACGCCGATGGGAACTGCCGCTGAGATTTAGTCAGAGGTGGTAATTGAGAGGAGGACTGGGGAGCGAAGAACGCAGCGAGGGTGTGTTGTCCAGATCCAGATCCGACGTCTGAGCCTGGCTGTTTGCCTTTATCTTTCTTTTGCTTCTTGGTCATTTTGGACGCGACCGCTGTTGGCGGATCCATCGACTTGCGTTTCAGGGGTGCAATGCGTTTCGTTTCTGGGTCGCCACCACTCTCCGAGGGCGAAGGCGTGGGAGCTTGCGATTGGGGAGTAGGTCCGGTTGCGGTCGTAGTCATCAAGAATGGAAGAGATTCGAAAGTGGTCGTAAAGCCTGGATCCTGAACGTGCGCGAGGTCTGGCGGCACAGCCTCTGGTAACTGGGGAGTGGATAAGATAGCCGACGTGTGCGATGAGCACGGAGACGGCGATCCCGGCGGTTGCGAATCGTGCGATGTTGTATCGCTTGCTGGTGTCATCTTTCCCTCCTTGGCGAAAAATGAGGATAATAACGTCTGCTTTCCGGAGAACTCGTCCCAGCGCCGCGCCGCGAGCCGAGGAGGTTCGGTTTGATCCCCGTCCACGGGCATTACCTGATGCAGAGATAGTTTTTGGCCAGTCGAGGTGGTAATTTCGTCGTGGAGGTCGATGAACATGGGACAGTGGTCAGAGCCCTTGAGGGACGGCTGAATATCACCATGTTTGATCCATGGGAGCATGCCCTGCGTGACGAGGATGTAATCTACGCGAGTCCCGTAATTTGTCTCTCGCGCTTGAATCTTTGTGTTCCAACCTGTGCAGTGGCATTGGAAAAAAGGGGAACGATAAAGAGAGGGAGAACTCGCGACTTACATGTGTACATTCCTTTTCTGTTTGGCCAGCATGACCGCACCACATCGGTCATGTTTCCGTTCGGGGCAAGCCAGTTGTGAAACCAAGCTCGCGCAGGATGATCATGAAACGTCGCCGCGTTGCTGGCGAGATGACCATCGCAGTGGTCGAGTGGAGTTGCGCAGATGTTTATGTCACCGACTACGATGACTTGACGTCCTTCGCTGATGAGTTTATTGACGCGTTCTTGGAGCATCAAGTGATAATTCATCTTGAACGGGAGACGGGCATCAGACGTTTCGTTGGGGCAATACACATTGATAAGGACGAAAAGACCAAAGTCGAGCACGAGGGCCCGTCCTTCCGCATCGAGAGCTACGAGATCGGAAGGTGTATTGTGGTTGTCATCCGGCATCAGTTCCATTTCGTGAGGGGAGGGATATGAATGTGAAATGGATTCGTCTGTCGTAAGCGGTGGTTTGGGCTGGATGGTCCCTGAGAGACCCTCTTCCGCTTTGAGTGGCGTGATGGTGGTCGAATTTGTGTACACCGCGACGCCGCTGTAACCACCCTTGTTGGTAGGGAATGAGAAAAAGGCGTGAAATGGGTCAGGGACGGCGAGGTTTCTGTCGAGACCGCCCCGAGAAGTTTTCATTTCTGGGACCCGGGGGTGAGATGATTCAAACCTTGTCCGGGGAGACGCACCTTGAAAGCATATAATGTCTGCTTGAAGGTGACTGAGAACTTGGTGAAATGACTTGAGAATGTTCCATCTGTGCCAAACTGAGATGAACGGGCGAGACGGAGCGGGGTGTGACAACGCACGGGTGGTACTGGGGCAGGGTGCGAATGCCGTTCTGACGCAGGTAGTCAACACGGAACTAGAGCGAACGGCGAGACGACCCACGCACGATGTTCCAGGATAGGATGCGCATGATACTGGCACTAGCTGTTGGTTTACTTGTCACTGCCCTGCCCTGCCCAGCCCCTGGTCCACGAGTAAAGACTTCCCGCACAGCTTCCCTCTCTCTCTCCTCCTTCTGCGATCAGTCATATCTGTGATTAACTTACCCACACCACAAACGCCGCTCTTCAATCTACGTTTCTTTTTCGTCCGTCAAAGTTTCAACAACCGCCGCCGTACCCGGACTGCGTGGCATCGCCATCGCCATGAATCGCGATTTTTCGCTGCTTTTGGTTGGTTGCGAAGCCGATGGTAGTCTATCATGACCGCTATCGTGATTTCACGCTTCTCAACACGTTGTATCAGCACGTCGGACCCATGCCCAGGCTGTCTCTTCGCTTTTACGTCGTCACCTTTTTGGTCACCTGTCGACCCGAGATAGCCATGACCCCCTATTCCTTGTCTTTATGTATTCCGCAGACGGGCGTGGAGTTCGTGGACCGAGATGGATTTTAATTAACTATTTGCTGACTACCATAGTCAGCTCATCTCAGGGTCACCCATCTCGCCATGCTTCCTCAAGGCTCAAGCCAATTACGCGCTGGTTCAGTTCGCTGAGTGTCCCCCCGATCGCGTTTCGTAACGCTCTGCATGTGCCGAACGAGAAAAAAGCGGAGGAATGAATCTCACGTTTTCGTCAACTGCGCGAGGAGCATGGCTAGAACGCTCGAAGCTCTGTTTGCATTTCAAAGTCGGAACCCCTCCCTTGATTCCCACCTTATAGCTCCATCCTTCAACGGACTTGTCTGTCCCCCTTACAGAACTGTCCCGGGCTCGCTCCCTACACCCGTTATCAAGCGATTCCCATGATACGAGGTACGGTCGAAAACATCCCTCGCTCTCGCTCTCGCTCTAGAGGCGCTCAAGCCAGGACGATAGGCAGCCCTCATGCCGCTCGAGGATTTACTGAAGGGAGTCCAAACATGTTCCATAGCCCATATGCTCGGATGGAGTCTGGTGATCCTTTGAGGCGAAAGCAGACGATACTTAGTTTGATCGATATGCTCTCCGACCTGGACGGCGACAACGCGTTCGAGACTGGTTCGTCTTCTTTCCTCGTTAATAACTGTTTCGCGCGTTCACCGATCACCCAAGGCGTCACCTCGCCACCGATGCAGGAGGAAGACCTCCGTGAGTTGCGGCAGTTTCTACAGAGGACAACGTGCTGATGGATTCTTACCAGCGACTTCTCTTGATGAGAAGCTCGCGAATGCGGGCGCGGAGTTGTTCTTCAAGTTTGAAAAGTAAGTCGTCCCGCTTCACGCGACGGTCACATCAAGGACTCAACCCCCTCATAGACGGATAGAGAATCTCGACAAAGAGGTATGGGACACGTTTGGCTCCACCCCCCGTCCCTCATTCGTAGCCAGCTCCGCGGTTTCGCAAATGCTGCCCGTCAGCTGGGGAGCTCGGTCGGGATTCTTTCCTCCGCGTTCAAGTTACGCGAACGGTTAACAAAGATCTTGTTTCTGTTCCGAGAGAATGCTGCGAACCTACATCCTCGCAAAATTACACGGCAACCCCGTGAGGCTCTTCCCAATCCAAATTTCATGCATCGACAGCGAAGGGCTCCTTGGCGTGGCCAACATGCTCCAGTCGTGAAGCTCGTCTTGGAGGACAATTTGGAACCTGATACACTTCCGGCCCAGTTTGAAAGCTTTGCAAAGGACGTTGTGACCTTCCTCAATTGTCTCAACGAATTCCCAGAGTTCACTGATGAGGCTGTCAACCAATCCATGCGGGGCTTTGAAGCTGACTTGAAAGTACGTCGAATTCCACTCAGTTCACTCGTGTAACTTTGACACCTCCGTGTCTAGTATTGGGCATCGTGTCTGGTTGAATACAAGAGTCAGCGCTAGCATAAGATCGTCTTCCTTTGTTTGAAACTGACATGATTCCTGCTTTCAGATCAATTTCGTTCACCTCCCGTGCAGCGCTACGTACACGACCTCACTACGGAGATCGGCGATCACATCGACAACATCACCGGGACGTTGTCCATGTTCATCGAGATCGGTGAGTGTGGAGTTACCATTTGCGAAGCAGTGCAATGATATGCTACACAGGTGTCCCAACAATTAGGTTCCATCAGCAACATGCTGCGTCAAATTTACTGAATCTGTCGACTGTGGCGACATTCTTCTCTGCGGTCACTGCCACTACGTTACAGTTTTCTTACAATTCCACTGGACACGTGTTGGCGGACTGCGTGAATGCTTTCTGGTTTTCGTCGCTGGTGTTCAGTATTGCAGCAGCAGTGAACAGCCTCTTGGGGCTGACTTGGAAGCAGGCCATGTAGTAAGTTCTCCTCTTGGCTCTTGAGCGTCATTCAATCAGCTGATTGACATCATTGAGTCGTTCACCTGGGCATAGGGTTCCGTGGTGGGTGCTCATCTGGATCAAGCGGTCTCCGTTGGTCTTCCTAGTGATGTCCGTTGCCTGCTTCTCCGCTGGGCTCATGCTCTTCACATATTCATCTGGACAGGTACGCAGATCTGCTCCACTGTCGTCATACACTTACTTAGGTGCTTTCATCAGGGACCGGTAACCTCTACGATAATCACCGTTCTAACGGCGAGTCTGTCCCCCTTGACTACTCATTACTACAGTTTCTCACTTATAATGTTAGGCTGTCACATCATTCGGTCTTGCTGCCGTGTCTGCCTGGTTTGCATCGGAACGATGGATATTTGTCCACCATAAAGGACAAAAGTGGCTCGAGGAGGTGATCTCGGAAGCAACCAATCATCTGGCGAACACTCGTATTGCACGAATTAGCCGGATCTCCATGCGGTGGTGCAACCTGCGCATCGCTGCCGCACGGGGGTACATGAGACGTCTCACAGGTTGGATGATCAAACCCAAACCAGCTAAGGAATTGCTCCCAATTGTAGAACCACCTCGGCCTCACACTCGCAACCGTCTCCCTCCTCGGCCTCAGGTGTATCACCAGGAGCCTACCACGTTTGTGCCAAGACCTGAGGCCGCTCTCTCGGTCTGCTCGATCACCACCGAGAATCCAGCGTCCAGTACTGAAGGACCATCAGATGAGAATACGGAAACACGTCGTTCTTCCGACGCTCGTAGGCGGTTCGCGAACGCGATCCGCTCTGTAATCATGCTTCAGTCCACTGCACGACCCATGTCCCCACGCAGAAACTCTTCGTTTGATACGCCAATACATCCAGGATCAGCAGCCATCCCGATGTCGCCAGGTCGATTCCCAGAATCCGCGATGTCATTGAGTGGAGTGCGCGTGACCAGTGCCATTGACAAGTTGAAGGAATTGGATGCATCGCAAGAGTTGGCCGCTCACCAGGCCCTCGTCCGGCATCTCCAATTCTCTCCGAACGGAAAGTACTTGGCGACTTCGAGGTAA
Organism: Porphyrellus cyaneotinctus; assembly: GCA_038091315.1. Lineage (NCBI taxonomy): Eukaryota > Fungi > Basidiomycota > Agaricomycetes > Boletales > Boletaceae > Porphyrellus > Porphyrellus cyaneotinctus. The sequence goes on along the minus strand of JBBPOF010000720.1, from coordinate 6,456 downwards.
GTGACATATGTTAACAGGTAACAGAGCCTGACAACGCGATCAGTTGGGACAGGACGTCAGTCATATTCCGCGTCGGGGTGAGTTACGCCGAACGTAATGCTCTTGCCTCAAGGCTGATCTCGTGCTTAGGAAAGCTTCACTACCCACCGCATTCTCGTGCACGTTCGAGGATTCATCGGTCAAGTCGCCTGGTAAGGTGCCAGTTTCTTGCTCATATGTTGTCGTGCTCAGCGTTTCAATGAGGTCTCCGAATGGCAAATTGCTCCTCACTCGACTCACACGCGCGGTCAAGGTGTGGTCGGAGGTACGATCATATACCCCTCGATTGGCAGATACCCTGACAATTCGATAAGGACGGTGTGTGTAAAAAAACGATAGATCGTCAAAACACGGTTCAATCTATCATATGGCTTCCCACAGGGGACGGTAAGACCTTTGGTTCAGGTGGATCAGCGAAGTATTGATTATCATGAGCAGCCTTCTTATCCGTCGAGGGCAGTGAAGTCGTGAAACTGGTGCGTGCCCTCATTTTACCGAGGTGTGTTTCCGTTAACGTATTGTCCCTCGCTGTGTTCTCAGGATCTCCACGGAAAAGTTTTGGATACCTACCACCTCGGACAAGTCCGGTTAACCAGCGTGGCTGTGTCACCAGACTGCCACCGATTGGTCGGCGTAGGGCCTTCCATAACACCGCCTCAGGGTCCCCAACCGAGCCGACTTACGAGAGTCGAGAAGCGGATTATTGGTAAGAATTCCATCGGTGTACCAGATTTCGTATGATTATTCATAGAGACCTCCAGTATATAATATGCGGGATAAGACGAAAGAAAGGTGGGTGATGCAGCTTGCTTAGTTACTTGATTATTTGAGTTTAATACTTCCACAGCCAGACGCCGTTCGCAAACGATGTCCGTGACATTGCGATGGCGAGGAAAACGCCAGCTGTCCTGGTATCCCCTGAGAGAGTAAGCAATCGTGGCATAGTCTTACAACCGCACTAACTGCATTGCATCTCAGGCCCCCCCTCAATTATGGAAGCTAGAAGTCGTGCGAGACAGGGATCGCGTCGGGTACGCGCAGACATCTCGATTGAGCTTGAAGCACACGTTTGCTCTCAAGGGCGCTGTCGACATTGCAGGTCCATGTCATTTCGGGGGTAAAGACGATCAGTTTGTCCTTTGTGCTGGAAAAGGTCGGTGTATTTTCGTGTTTATACATGCTGGTCGTAGTTGCTTATCGCTATCCATCTTAGCGGGCGATGTCCACATCTGGGACAGAGAAACAGCAGCTCTCTTGCATTGTATACGGCCTCAAAATACTCCTGGCGTCGGAGATCTGACGTGCATTAGCTGGAATCATGCGACGGACGAACCCATGATGCTTGCGACGGGAAGTCACGACGGAACAATACGTATTTACTCGACGGCGCCGTTGGACACACGATCAGACGACGATTCGTACTTGGAGGGACGTACGGAGGGCGATAGGCCAACGAATTATTCTGTTCACTCTGGCGGATAACCCGTTTCATTACACTCTTTGTGTTTGCATTGCTGTGAGTAAGGGACTCTTGGCGTTTTTATTAGGGTGGAGTCGTGGTAGATTCGGGGTTTCCTTAATTTATGCGCGCTGACTTGCAGCTCTCGCTGGGTGTGGTCTACTTGTATGAAAACGATTAATGTATGGTAATGCGTGCATGTCTACTTCTAATTTACAATGGCTATAACATTTTCCCTGCACGCTCTGAGCATGGCTACCTGTGCAAGGGCTAGAGTGGGTATGTCCTTCGAACCCCTTCCACTTCAACGTGTCCTCAGCGATTATCTCCGGGAATGGAACATTCCTGGGCAACAATGGAAGCAACCCACAGCGAGCAAGGAATACATGAGTCGTACGACACAGGTCGTACAAACAACAATGAGTCCATGTGTTTTGTCGCATGGAATGCTACGCAGGCGCTGCGGTGACCGCTGATGTAGTGGAGGCAGTGGGAGACATCCACGTGCTCGTCATGGACGAAGGGCGGCGTTTCCCTTCTCTGCCCAGCCCAGCAGCACGTTCAGATTCTTCGATGGTGTATGCAGGCTCCTTGAGTGCCCGACAACGCTTTTTGTGGACTTTACTTTTCCAGTGTGACCGTAGCGCAATGTCCGTCTCGTAGTACCTGAGATATGATAAGCGTGGGATGAGCCAACGATAGAATGATGGTGTTAAAATTAGAACAGGAGTGAAGAAAGGACGAACGGAAAGACGTACTTGGCACATTCGACGCAATAGTGCTGGGCCAGACCGGGTTTGTCGAAATCGAGCGGCTGTGCTTCCAGTGCAGCACGGTTCTACCAACAGGCGGGTGGGGGTGGGTACGGGGGAAAGGGGTGGTCAGTCTTGGAGTCAAATACGTGGCGTCATCAGAAAGTGGAGTGGAGGACCATCGGTCTCACTTAATCTTAATCTGGGGACGGGGGACACGATATGTCGCGCAGTAGAGGGCGCGGGGAAGGCGCTGGACGATTGAACGAAACGACGACTTACTTTTGGATCGAGGTCGATCAGTTGTATCTGATCAAGATCTTTTGTACGGGCCTAAAGAGCGGGTTGTATCCATGATTTTTCGTGGGTTTTTTTCGAGTACATACCCTTGTACGAGACGCCCGGTGGATGTCGCGCTGAGCTTTGTGTGTTCTAGAGCGTCGTAGACGGCCCATTCAGAGATGTGGGGGAATTGCACAAGCAAAAGTTTAATGGTTGAGAGAGACCTTTTCTTAGTTTACGTAAGCAGGAATTAGCCGGACTAACGTTTTCAGCTGGACTCCCATCTACACAGCTTCGCCTGATGGGGGATAAAGTACAAAGTGTTTGGTGCGGCACTAACTACACTGCCCGAGACACAGCCCAAGGTAGCTGCCTCAAGTCTTGGTCATGGACTGATCCCTGCATGCAGACGAGCAGAAATAATCGGAGGTACTCTGCGGATATCGTTGGCACATGATACAAGCCGCTTCTAATCCGAGTTTGACGGCTTCTCTGTAGAACAACATGAGCGGTTCATGCCATTGGACCAAGACATTGGTACTCACTCTCGGTGTTTCGATGAACAGTACATTGTCTTCACGCCGTGCCTGTCGACGTAAGACGGCTGGCCACATCCTGGAATAGTACATATACCGGGAGCAGTTCTCGGTATAGCACCACTAGATTTTGCCCCTCTCGATGTTCTTTTCGCCCCCGGCTGAGGTGGTGCAGCTACTGCTGGTTCGTCCTCTGACTCGAGTTCCGAGTCCGATGGATACGCATCCAGATCGGTAACAACCCCGCCGTCTTCCTCGTCTTCGAGTTCTTCGTCTTCCTCGGTGGAATCGTTTGCTATTCAGTAGGTCGTCAATCCAACTCTCATGCAAAAGTTTATCAGGATCGTCACCTTGAGGTACGGGCACCTTCGTTCGGGGTGCCTTGGGGGGTTTCGGGAGTGAAGGCGCTGGGGCTTTGGTAGGAGGTGCGTTCGATGATTGGGTCGTCTTCTGCTTCGTTGTCGGTAACCCTTGTGCTGCGAGTGGCTTGGCTTGGGTAGCGCCAGCTAGCGCAGCGCACGACTTGCCACAATAATCAAAGCCATTGAATTTGGACTTCTGACCACAGTACTACAGATCGACGTCCATCGAAGATGAGCGACATTGGATCGTGATCGATCGACGTTGGTGATGCGGTGACTCACAATACACAGTTGCTGACCTGCTTTCTGCGGAGCAGGTGCTGTTTTCTGATGAACCGCGTTCCGTGGGCCTGCTTTCCCCTGGGGCTGCGACTGCTTTGACCGCGCAGGTTTGGCGGCCGCTTGTGCAGCACATGTCTTTCTGCAGAACTTGTGAGTACCGAATTTCGGTTTCTGGTGGCAATTCTGAACAGATGCACTCAGATCCAGACCATAATAGAGCGAACGACGTTAGAGCGCACCTCGCATAGACCCGGTGCCATCGTAAATCGGTAACGGCTTCTACGGTGACCGTGAGGGAGAGAGCAGGCCAGAGCACAAGACGTGTGAAGGTACGACGGCCTCGTGTTCGCCACGTTGGTGGCGCGTCTCAGAACTTTGTATCGCGACAGATAGCAACGAGATTACGATTTATCTCTATCAATCCGTTTTCGCTGACGATAAGAGTGGACAGGGACCGCTCATCGCTTGCCACAAATCATCCGTTTCATCCGTATCTACACTGATAGCGGCTGAGAAACTCAATCTATTTGAATTTGTGCATTGCAAGTGTGTTCAGACACGTTGTATCCTCGATGCTGATCTGGTTCCTTTTGGGTTTAACCTCCGTGTGTCGTGGTATAGCTCCACGGCAGTGCGCAATGAGGCAATTGCCATCCGTTATCAATAGTACGAAATTCGTATCCATAAGTGGTGCCTTTAGACTGATTAATAAATAACTCCGCACAGGTTTACAATAAATAGACGACGGATCTCAGGACGAAGCATGCTCTGACTTTGTAACTGCATCGTGTGCAGGGTTGTGGCCGATGGCAGTCTAGGCCCAGGCCATCAGCTGCCTTTCGTGTACATGACGATGAATCTCGGCGTAATTGTTCCTGAATCCCGCACCACGACTGTGTCCCCCATCAGAACCTATCCATTCCATCAGAAAACGGAGGTTACTGGTAGGGATGACAAACCGAATTGTTTTTGCTTGGGTGTTGCGGTAGGACGACATCGCAGGCAATCATTACTCGGTACGGAGAACTCAGACATGAAGTAGCAAACCGGTCCGCTACGCAGGGATCTGTTGAAGAATACAAGCCATCTCCGTGTCTGAAAGGTATTAAATTGAATGCTGGAGGCTGCAGCTTGGTGAGGATGCATTGGACTGACCTTCCTTTGTTACCAAGAGCCCCAAACGCAACACATCGAAAGGCGGACTTTACAATATTACAGATGCCGCAGGAACGCCAGTCACACAACACCGTACCCTTCGTGCCCATGTCGCAAATGCATTGAGAGGCGTGAAACGTGCGTAATAACCGAACTCCTCCCCCCGATTCTAGACTCTGTCTACAAACTGACGTTCAGCGAACAGGATTGATAAACGACATCCACGCTTACCGGAACGCTTCCTTGTTGTTGACGACATCAGATGGGTAGGCTATCTCGAACAATTTGTCGATCGTCGCTGCTGTTCCTGTCTGCCATCTGGCTTTCCACTCTCGTTCGACTGATCATGATGATGGGTCTTGATTCGATCAGGAGAACATGAAACTCACATTCTCTCCAAACAGTGCCCGAGCGTTTGATATTCCACATGCGGACTTCATCCGGCGGCATGTTGGCGCAACCGTTGCACGTTTGTCCTTGATACTGCGGAAGCGTGTGGCACCGAGTACATCCTGCCACGATCTGGGAACTAACGGCCAGCCTAGAACCCAATGAACCGACATAGGTCTGTCATACGATTGAGGCACATACTTTGCATGATCGGACGAACAAAATCCAGGGAACGAGGGGTCTTCTGGTTTCTTGCACCCATTAATGATGCAGCCTACTGGAGCGCTTGCACTTGGACCTTTCACTGCACTCCGTGCACAGGTCTTGCCACAGTACGAATGGGTAACGCCTGTGGCGTCCACATACTTGGGTTTAATGCCACAAACCTGAGATCCATTTCGGAACGTCCGAAGAGAAATGAGTCGAATGACAAGGGACGGAAACGACCGTGCGAGTTTGGATTGATTTCCGAACGCACCTGGCAAAGATTATTGGACGCGGGCATAAGTCGCTGGTACGTTGGACTCGAAGGGGAAGAAAGGGCATTATAATGGGGACAGTACTGAGGTATGTATACCCGTGGCGCGTGTTACCACGTGGAGATCGCACCGCCGCTTAGATGGTGGTGCGCGTGTCAACATGGCCACTGCCAATGACAACGAGAATGGGGCACGACTCGGACGTGGTGCGCGTTGGGGACGCTCGGGCTGTACCAGTGCAGCGTGGAGTAGGTGCCGTTGCATGGACGTGTCGTTCAACAGGTCTCTATAAAGTACCAAGTCGTGCAACGCGCACGTCGTACTGCTCGTTGAAACCGAAACACATCGTCGTCTTGTTGAAGAATGCCATCCACGTTACAGAAACGTCTACCTGCACCCGCCGCCACTGGCAACAACAGTCAGCGTGCGACTCACAATCAGAGTCCCTCGATGTCTCCTCCTTCACCTGCCACGGGCCACGATTCTCGGCGGCACAGTCAGACGTACGCGATCGACATCGTCCAGACGTTGCGCATCACGTCCGACGAGCCGCTCACGCGCCGCAAGATCGACGCGGTCAAGAAGTCACTGGGGAAGCTCGGACTCGAAGCCGGCGATCGGGGCTGTGTGTCTGATGACGGAGCTGGGACCGGACTCAGGGTCGTCCAAACGGCCTTGGAAGTCGTCAGGGGGAGCGGCTCCAAGTCGCTGTCCACAACG
>JBBPOF010000719.1:0-17780 GCA_038091315.1 Porphyrellus cyaneotinctus | reverse complement strand
CTTGAAGGAATCTGGAATTTCTTTGAAGGATGTTATCTTTCAACAGGACAATGACCCCAAACACACCTCCAAAAAGGCCAAGAAGTGGATGGAAGACAATGATATCAAAGTCCTGGATTGGCCTCCACAATCTCCAGATCTCAATCCCATTGAACATCTCTGGCATCATATCAAAAAGGAGCTTGCCAAGTATCCAAGACATGCCAAAGGAGTATGGGAGATTTGGGAAAGAGTGGCAGAAGTATGGAATAATATAGATCCAGAGGTGTGTCAGAATTTGATTGAAAGCATGCCTAGAAGAATCCAAGCAGTGATCAAGGCCAAAGGGGGTCACACAAAGTACTAGATTTGGCTAATTCTGTAGATTTGATACATAGTTACAAAATTGAGTCAATGACTTGCTAATTTGAATTGACTATATCTCTATGGATACATATTCAAATTACATAAATATTTTTATCACACATAGCCAGGGGCATGTGCTTTCCACCACCCATTTATACTTTGGCTCTATTTGTTCTTTCCCCTGAGTTATATAACAAACACTTCAAAGTCTCGAAACATTGACTCAATTTTGGAAGTCACTGTATATGGATGACCTCCTCATCACATCCCCCAACGAAGCCACTCACACCGAATGTACTAAATGCGTCCCAGAACGCATGAAAGAACTTGATCTCCACTTACGCTTAGAAAAGTACAAGTTCGCCTCCACGGAAGTCGAATACCTTGGAATGATTGTCAAACCAGGCACCCTCGAAATGGACCCCATCAAACTGGACAGCATTGCCGCCTGGCCTGTCCCCACCTCTGTAAAACAAGTCTGATCCTTCCTTGGATTTGCCAATTTCTACTGAAGGTTCATCACGAACTATTCCACCATCGCCTGCCCCCTCATAGACCTTACAAAATTGAACCAACAATGGAATTGGTCTACTTCCTGTCAAAACGTGTTCGACTCTCTAAAAAGACTTTTCCTCAGCAAACCTGTCCTCCATCTCCCTGACCCCAATGCTCCCTTCGCCATCACCACTGATGCCTCCAAGTTTGCCTCTGGAGGAATTCTCCTCCAAGCTGATACCAATGGTGAATGGCATCCTTGTTCCTACCTCTCTCAATCCTTTTCCCCTGCAGAAAGGCACTATGACATCTACGATAGAGAACTCCTCACCATCCTCTGCACCCTCAAAGCATGGTGACACTATCTCCAAGGATCCCCTTTCCTAGTCCAAACCTTTACAGATCACAAAAACCTCATGTACTTCCGACAACCCCAAAACCTCAACTGCTGCCAAGCCCGCTGGCTCCTTGACCTAGTGGACTTCGACCTGAAGATGATCCATGTTCCCGGATCCCTCCTCTCCGGCTCTGATGCCCTATCCCATCGACCCGACCACCTCCCGACTTCAGACTTGGATAATGAAGGAACCACACTGTTACCCCCATCTCTTTTCATTCGAGTGATTGACACCACCATGTGCAACCACATTCAACAGTACTCTAAGGATGACCCATTCCTTATCACTGCTCTTCAAGCTATCAACGAAGACATCCCTCCACCCTTCTGCTCTCGTCTTGCCAACTGGCAACTCTGTGACAGTGTCCTGACCTACCAGGATCGCATCTATGTACCCCCTTCTGATGACCTCTGCCGAGATACATATCCTCCATCGTTGCCATGATCACGAGACCACCAGTCACCCCAGCATTATGAAAACTTGCCAACTTGTCTCCGCTGAATACTGGTGGCCTGGTCTCCCACAGTTTGTCTGCCAGTATGTCGAAGGCTGTGCAATTTGCCAAGCCAACAAAGTTAACACGCACCCCACGTGCCCCCCTCTCTCTCCAATTAAATCTGCCACTTCTTGCTCCTTTCAACAGATCTCTTGCAATCTGATCACAGATCTCCCGGAATCATCCGGGTTCAATTCCCTTTTAGTTGTGGTGGACCACAGCCTTACTAAGGGGGTAATTCTTTACCCCACCAAGAAAACCATCACCGCCAAAGGGATTGCCTCTCTTTTCTTTCACAAAGTCTATAAATGGTTCGGATTATATGACAAGGTCATTTCCAACCGAGGACCCCAGTTCGCCTCCTCCTTCACCAAAGAACTTGGATGACTCCTAAACTACGACCTCTCCCTCTCCACTGCATACCACCCACAATCCGACGGTGAAACAGAATGAGTAAACCAGGAGGTTGAAACATTCCTACGGATTTACTGCAGATCACACACCACCTCATGGGCCAATTCTATCACCCACACTGAATTGGCACACAATTATTGCCCCCACTCTGTCACCAGCAAAACCCCTTTTTACCTTATGCTCGGATATGAACCCTGTGCCCTACCTTCCGTCCTCCCTGAATCCTCCATTCCTGCCATAGAAACTCGACTCAAAGCTCTCTCTGCAGCCAGAGATGAAGCCCTGGCAGCCCACAAACTTGCCTGCCAAATGATGGCTTCCCATGTCTGCTCTAAGTTCAAACCTTTTCAGAAAGGAGAGAAGGTTTGGCTAGAAGCCTGCAACCTGAAACGCGATCTCTCATCTCCGAAGTTCACACCCAAAAGAGAAGGCCCTTTCACCATCACAGACGTCCTATCCTCCTTATCTTATAGACTCCGACTCCCACAAACATGGAAGATCCACCCCGTGTTTCACACTTCCCTCTTATCTCCCTATCGTGAAAACTCCGTTCATGGCCCGAACCACCCAAAACCACCACCTGACCTCATTAACAGCAAAGAAGAATTTGAAATAGAAAAGATTCTACGCCACCGTGGAACATTAAAACACCACTTTTTCTTGATCTGATGGAAAGGATACACAGCCGAAGGAGACTCATGGGTTCCTGAGTCAGATTTGGACCATGCCAAGACACTCCTGAATGCTTATAAACAGGCACACCCCAGAACTTTTCCCCGCAGCACCCGCATTTGACTGAACTATTCCCCTCACTACCACTCCACTTCCATCATGGGCATTCAACCGCACATTCCCTCCATCACTCTCCCTCCCGCCACCCACTGTACCATTGAACATATACCTGACAACCTGGAAATCATGGAACTACTCCTCACTGACTCCTGCCTGTCCCTCATCACCGAATGACACCTAGACCTCCATTCCCCATTAGACTTCCTCCATCGAGCATTCAACCGCACCGTCTCCCTTCACCAGTTTGTCCAGTACTCCCATGCACCCAACAACCACCCTGCTGATGCTCACCTCTCTGCCGCCAATTGTCTTGCACATATCAACGTAGACGAACTCATCTCCCTCCTCCTCTCTGCTCTCATACAGTTGGGCATGCTTGATTTATCCATTGACATTGACTCCACCCTTCACACCGATCATAACCATACCGCTGTTCCCTCTCGTGTCCCCACTCCTGTACCTTCCCCCATCCCTAGACCATCCTCTCATGCCTCAACCTACAGCTCCTCCTCTTCCGGATCCACCCGCCTTATCCAAACCAGACAACAGACTCCCAGTCCATCTCCTCCTCTCCGCACCCGCACTATTGCAGACCTTATGAGAACTCAAGATGATCCTATCCTTCCTATGTCCCACCCTCGCTATGGTGACACCTGTCATCTCTATGAATGCCCCAGATGCCACTGATGGGCCCCTGGCCACTATCAGAACCAATGCCCTAGCTGTCCTTGCACTTGCACCCGACCCCTGTCTACTTTGGCCTCTTCCTCCGTCTCTTCCCAGTCGTCTTTAGGATCCACTTTGGCTACCAATCCTGCTCCTTCTGTCGCAGATGACCTTTCCTCCTTAGTCGCTGAACCCGGATGGTCCACCCTTCCAGGCTCTGTGTCTTCCCCAGGGGTATTCCCCCGCTCCTCTACCCACACAGTCATCCTTGTTGACCAAGTCCTCCCTCACGACTTGTTCTCCTTCTCCCAGCTTCAGCCTCGCTGAGTCCAACTCTTACAATGACTATGATGATGACACCATGTCCAACCTAACTGGTGAACCCATCGGCCAGGAGTTTTACTTTTGACAGATGAGTGATGGGACACTCACCATAAACAGGGGGTAATGTTACAATACGCCCTTTTCTTTTCTGTTCCTCAACTTAGCTAAGCCCTCTTACGGACTTATCTCTTTTCGTCTGTGATGACTCATCCCCATTACATTGTACTCCACTTGCTTTGTCATCGCCTCCTTCCATCAGGTTCCATCATATTCTTCTATGATTAGTCATCTGACTTCTATGCCTGCCCTAAACTCTTTTGTTCCAGTATATAGTTGTCACCTCCGCCTCATGTATTTCCCTAAGCTTGACCTACTTTCCCCTACCTTGAATAGTAGCACTTGCCCACTCCTCTGTCGCTCCTCTCCAAGTGGACATCCTCAGAACCATTGATCCAAGTCCACAGTTGTTGGACTTGTCCTCTAAACCTTTGACCTCACCTTGCACAAATCATCGACGCTTTGCGCTATACCTTGAAAGTCTACTTCTGTCTCTACCTGAGGCAGTTGTAACAGTACATGGTGTAGAATCTCTCTTTCCTTTTGATCTTGCAGAGGCAACATTTCTCATACCCACTTTGGACACTGATCCAATTTCTAGATCTTCCCTGATTGCTTGGCAAGCCCAACAGCTGCAAAAGCATCAGGAGGACATTGATACAATTCAAGAGCAAGGTATGCATTGCTCAAGCAGTTTGAGGCACATTTCAAGAACCAGATCCGTGACTACAACTTTGGTCTAGGTGATCTTGTCTTGGTCCACAACACTCAGATTGAGAAGGAATTAAACCAGAAAACGAAGCTGTTGTTACAATACAATATATGTGCGCCTCTGTTTTCCTTATTTCCTCTCGCTTCTCTACCTTCGCCCTCCCTGGAATGCTAACACCAGGTCAAGATGACTTCCTCCTTCTCTTTAGCCCGGACAGCTTTAGCATTATTGCATTACCTTGAATGCACTCCCCACACCATTCTTTCTTTATTGCTGGTAGGGGATATGCACTTACGTCTATTCATTCATCTGTGGACAGCCTTCTCCTCTAAGTAGTTCTCTCGCACTGCTTACGTTTCCCCTAACAACCATCATGACTTATTTGTGACTCAGTCGTTCTACAGCTTTCTATGATGTTCTATAGATTAGTCATCCGCAGTAGCTCACTAGTACTTATGCTGTTCTGCCTGTATCTCTTTCCTCATTATTGATCTGTGCAATCCAACGTTCGTTGTACACTCTCAAGTCTCCCTCGACCTCTGTCTCATTTGACTTGAGGAACCCTTGACCTTGAAACCCTTGACTTGAGTTTTGTTGAAGCTTTGTTCTATTGAGAACGCTGTATCTCTTCGTGAGTACCTCCCTCGAGACAAACAGAGTACGCTCGACGTACAGCATACGTTTCGCGTAATAGCTGTGATATTTAGGGCCAATGGTGGTTCTGTGCAGGACTATGGGCAGATCATATCTGCTGGCAGAAATGGATGGTGCAGTTTCGCAGCTGAGGTATGAAGCCTTTTGGTTACTACCTTATTTTCCTCGTTCAAAAGTGATGATTCCAGTCATGGAACTGACTGGATGAGAAGACAGCAAACTAGACCTATTCAAAGCTGAGGAAGCTGATGTTGAGCATGAGGAAAAGAACCAGAGAGATGTCTTTGATGAATGAGTCTCCCATAAACAAAAGAATGGAACCATCTATTTCTTTCACTGAATATATCCATCTTATCCCAGGTTTAGTCTGGAGGATCTAGACCTCACTGAATAATGCTTTTAAAAATAAATAAAAATAAAAATAAAACATGTACAGTTTCTCCACATGTCTCGGCAAACTTATTATCTAGACATTTGACTTCGAGCGCACCACAAGACATAGTGCTCCTTTGATCTGGTTTGCCTTTTCATGTCCTTGGTTGTTTTTGATGAATCTGCTTCAATCTGGTATTACCTTTTGGGACTTTGTTGAAAAATAGAAGACAAGAGAGAAATGAAGAAGACAAGGTGAATGGCAATTCACAATCCAGTGTCATTTCCTACTTTTACCCAAATGTTTTGAGCTGTTTTCACCCTTCTAATTGTTTCTTGGTTCTTACTTAGGGATCACACTCAGGCACTCAGACACATGGATATGGACACAGACCTGGTCGGATAAACAGCGGATGTGAATGACAGAAGGTACAACAATGATTGTTGTTCAAAGATTGTCTATACATGCCTTTATCTTTGCCAACTTGTTTTCCTGTGAGGCAACATATGATTCCATGGCGTAAGCATGTGCCTGAAGGTCTTTGCAGAAAGCACAAGTTGAGTGCATCTTGGCCTCCAAGGAAAGAAGTGCACAATGCACCTCATTAACTACAAGTGTAGAAGCACTAGATTGGTTGGTGGTTTTTGTCCTCTTCTTGGGAGTGAAGCCATCATCCTTGTTGGATAAAGAGATGTCAAGTACAGATGGCAGAGAAGGATTAGAATGTGATGACAAAGCCTGTACCTTGCAAGTGGAGCCGGTGAGCTGTCCAGAAGAATGTACTAAATCAAGATCAGCATAAAAGTTACAAAGATGTTACAAACCACACACCTGGGGCTTTCCCTTTTGTTTTCAGAACAATGACATCCATCTCAAAGATCTTTCCACCCCTTCTATGAGACTTGTTGCACTTACTCTTTAGCTTGCTGCAAGGATTGCAGGTTCAACCTGGGACACCCACACATTGATGCTTTGCCTTCTCGCACAATACACAGGAAGGCCAATGCACAATCCAGGACAGAACATCTGGATGGATAGATGCAGGGATTTCCACCTCATCATCATCACTGCCATCTTCGCTCTCATTGTCATTGTCAACAGCATAACAACAAGCACACTGGGGGGCACCAGTGAGTAGAAGCCAAGAGGAGTTGCATCTGACCAATCATATACCTTCTGTCTTGTTGACCTTCCAGTATCTGGCACTGAATGAGTGGATTCTGAGATGGATCTTTGGACCTGGCTAGGTGTCCCAGACATTGGTGGATTGGACATGCAGTCAACCTGTGGTATGAGCCAGAGCCCTTCTTGTCGGGCAGACACCTCTTCCCTCCACTTTTTTGCAAAGCTATTGACTTCTTGCATCTTCTCTGCCACACAATTATCTACCAAGGTCTCAGCACTGTGTTCATGAGCCATTTCCAAGGAATGACTGAGTTGTTTCTAGGAACCGTCAGTTCAATAATCAATCCAGGTTACTGACCACAAACCAAAGCATTATCCCACTCCTTCACCCACATCACTTGTTCTTCCTAAAGTGCCTCTCAATCATCTGGAATGGTCATTGTGACATCAAAAACACAGCTGTTGGGGACTCTAGAGACTTGGTGGCCATCATCTTTGGGTTGTCTTTTGTCAGCTGAGAAGCAAAGGCAAGGATATCAGAGACAGCAGACATTAGGAGGGACGATAAGGGAAGAAAAGTCATTGTCATTTTCACAAAACTTTTGTTTTCAAGGTCAGCATGTAGCTGTGTCACGTGACTGACTGGGGACAGTCAGTGTTCAAAGTTCCCCTTGGATGTAGGAGCTTGAGGCTCCCTACAGTTGTAAAGAGGCTTTTCCCCATTTCCCAGACATCTTCTAGGTTGCCCCTCAATGTCCACCAAGTGTCCTATCATGTCCCATGTCAATCCAAGTGGATCCGGTCCTCTTAGTGTGTATCCAGTTTTCTTGTTTGAACTTTGCATCATCTAGGTGGTTCAGATTTCACCAGAAATGGTGAATGACCTAGACCATTCCCAAATAGTCTTATTCCCCCCTCATCTAACCTCATGCGTTCTCCTTTCATCATTTTGCTTTGGTCATGTGGTGTATGGCAGCAGGCAGTGCTGGGGCCTGATACATAGATTCATTCTAGGCACTTTGCTATGGTCGGCTCACTCATGCTCTTTGGGACAGATGTTTGTACTTTGTGCAGGGTGCCTCACGCTCACTATAGAGCTATCACTACCATGAAGGAGTGATGGTCTTTTTACTTCACAGCCTTTGTCTATCATTTCATATTTGGTTATGTAGGGAAAAGTCCCAAGTATTCTCTGGACTATAAAATTTGTACTGAACTAGAAGAATTACTTTTGCTTTTCAGCCCATTTGGATGTGAGCAAATCTCTGAAAGAGCTCAGTTTCCCTTTGCTGTATTTCTTCATCCACAGTTATCTGGCCATTGTTGGACCAGGTTTTTGTCAGTCTGCTTTATCTGTTGTGCTTTCAGTCCAGAATCGACCAGATTGACTTCCTCATATGTAGATGGATTATCTTGTCCAGCTTTCGGAAACAGTCCTGCTGCCCCTTCTTGCTTTCCTACCTACCTTGAGCCCCTTGGGATGAGTCTTTCTCATGCCCATCTTCTTTCTCTTTTGACTTCACAAGTCTCACTACCTTTTGCTTACTTTCCCTTCACCACCACCTCAATGAACACACTGAGTGCAACACCTACCCACTCCCCCTCATTGGTGATCTGATTGACAAACTGAAAGATGCCAAAGTTTTCACCAAGTTTGATGTATGATGGGGGTATAACAATGTTCGCATAAGGGACAGTCACCAATGAAAAGGTGCCTTCCTCACCCACAAAGGACTCTTTGAACTGATGGTCATGTTCTTCAGAATGACCAACTCCCCCACCATCTTCCAATGTTTCATGAACAACTCCTTCCACAACATGATCACAGAAGGATGGCTCATGATCTACATATATGGATGACTTGCTCATTGCATCCTCCAACAACACTACCCACACCGAGCAAACCAGATGAGTTCTGGAATGTATGAAGGAACTTGACCTTCACCTTTATCTCAAAAAGTGCAAGTTCACCACCTCCAAGGTTGAATATCTTGCAATGATCATGAAACCAGGCACCCTTGCCATGGACTCCATCAAGCTCAATGGAATAGCTGCCTGGCCCATCCCTACCACTGTTAAACAAGTCCGCTCATTTCTAGGCTTTGCCAACTTCTACTGACAGTTCATTCAGAATTATTCCACCATCACACATCCTCATATAGATCTCACCAAACTCACCCATAAATGGGATTGGTCCCCTGCCTGCCAACAATCTTTCAATATGCTCAAACAGTCATTCCTTAGCCAATCCATCCTCTGACTCCCAGATCCCAATGCCCCCTTTTCCATTGCCACTGATGCCTTGAAGTTCACGTCCTGAGGGATCCTCCTACAAGCCAATTCCAACAGTGAGTGGCATCCCTGTTCCTACCTCTCCCAATTGTTCTCCTCCACTGAATGCAACTATGACATTTATGACCAAGAACTTCTCGCCATTATCTATGCCCTCAAAGCATGGTGACACTATCTCCACAGTTCCCCATTCCCTGTTCAAATGTTCATGGATCATAAAAACCTCACATACTTCTGACAACCCCAGAACCTCAATTGTTGACAAGCCTGATGGCTGCTCGACCTTTCTCACTTCAATCTTAAGATGATCCATGTCCCAGAGCCTCCCTCACAGGACCTGATTCCCTCTCCCATCGCCCAGATCACCTTCCCATGTCCAATTTAGACAATGAAGGGACTACCCTTATTCCACCATCACTCTTTATCCATGTCATTGACACTGCCATGCACAATCACATTCAGAAGTATTCTAAAGACAACCTCTTCCTCATCACTGCCCTCCAAGCCATCAATGAAGATATTCCCCTGCCATTCCACTCCTGCCTTGCAGATTGGCAATTGTGTGACAGAGTCCTCACCTACCAGGACCAAATTTACATTCCCCCTTCCAATGACCTCTGTCACAATATCCTCCACCACTGCCATGACTATGAAGCTGCTGGCCATCCTGAATTTCTTAAAACTGTCAGCTGGTTGCTGCCAAATATTGGTGGCCAGACCTCACCCACTTTGTCCAAAAGTATGTTGAAGGCTGCACCATTTGCCAAGCCAGCAAGGTCAACATGCATCCCATGTGTCCCCCTCTTTCTCCAATCAAGTTCCATCCCTTCCATCCCTTCCAGCAGATCTTGTGCAATCTCATCACAGATCTCCTGGAATTCTCCAGCTTCAATTCCCTCCTGGTTGTGGTAGACCATGGCCTTATGAAGGGGGTAATCCTTTGCCCCACCAAGAAAACTGTCACCACTTAAGGCATTGCCTCCCTCTTCTTTCACAAAGTGTACAAACAATTCAGTCTCTACGATAAAATCATCAGCAACCATGGTCCCCAGTTCTCCTCCTCCTTCACCAAAGAGCTTGGCCACCTCCTGAACTATATACAACCTCTCTCTATCCACTGCTTATCATCTCCAGTCCAATGGAGAAACAGAATGTGTCAACCAAGAAGTGGAAATGTTTCTATGGATCTATTGTGGATCACACACAGCCTCCTGGACTGATTCTATTACCCACACCAAATTTCCACACAACCACCACCCTCATTCTGTCACTAGCAAAACTCCCTTCTATCTCATGATGGGATATGAACCCCATGCTCTCCCCTCCATCCTCCTGGAATCCTCTGTCCCTGCTGTGGAAATCTGCCTCAAAGCTCTATCTGCAGCCTGAGATGAAGCTCTTGCCGCCCACAAACTTGCCCACCAAGTAATGGCCTCCCACATCTGTTCCAAATTCAAACCATTCCTGAAAGGAAGTAAGGTTTGGCTAGAAGCCCTCAATCTGAAACACAACCTTTCATCTCCAAAGTTCACCCCTAAGTGAGACCCTTCACCATCATCAACATCCTATCCCCCTTATCTTACAAACTCTGACTTCCACAGACATGGAAGATCCACCCCATGTTTCATGCCTCCCTCTTATCTTCCTATCACGAAAACTTTGTCCATGGTCTGAATCACCCCAAACCCCCATCTGACCTTATTAATGGAGAAGAGGAGTTTGAAATACATAAGTTTCGACATCACCATGGCCCCCCTTCCTGCCACTCCTTCTTGATCCAACGGAAGAGGTACACTGCTGAAGAAGACTCTTGGGTACCTGAGTCCAATCTAGGACATGTCAAGACCCTCCTCAATGCTTATAAATGCTCTCACTTCAAAGCATTCTCTTCAAAATGACCTACCCATCCACTGTCAACACCACTTGCACTCACCTTTCTTCTGTCTCCATTCCTCCTGCTGCTACTTGCAGACTCATCCCCATTCCCAACAACCTCAAGCTCCTGGAGCTCCTCCTCACTGACTGTGGCCTCTTTCTATCTATCAAAAATCAACTAGAAGTCAATTCCCCCCTCAACATCCTCTACTGCGCCCTGAACTCTGCCATCTCCCTTGGCCAATATGTAAAATACTCCATCACTCCCAATGACTCCCTAGAAGACTCCCACCTCATAGCTGCCACCCACCTTTCCCATATCAATATGGAATACACCATCCAGTACCTCTTAACCATGCTCATGCAGCTCAGCATGCTTGATTTGTCCATAGAAATTTATGACGCCCTCCATAACAACCTTAACTCCCCCGCTCTCACTTCTTTTGTACCTACCCTAGCTCCACCTCATCCCTAGCACCCTGCTGCCTCCACTCCATCCTCTCCTAGACCTCTCTCCCAACAGTCCTCCTCATCATCCTCTGGTGGTTCTATCCACCCCATGGTCCTCAGCCCTCATCTCATCTCTGATGCCAGGCAGCGCACCCAAGCTATCATAGATAGCATGCACCTCTAGCTCAATGCAATCCTCATCTCCAGCCATCCCCACTACAACAGGGCCTGTTACCTCTGTCATTGCCTCAGTCACATTAAGAGGGACTGCCACCTTTACAAATGCCCTTATTGTCACAGGACTGCCCCAGGTCATAACCACAAGCAATGCCCCTGTCACCCCTGCTCCCCACCTAAGTTCTCCAGTGCACCTACCTCCACCACCTCCAGCAGCACCTCCCTCAGGTCCACTATGGGCTCCAACCCTGCATCTCCACTTGCCACTATGACCAACCCCAACATCGACGATGTCGCATCTACCCTTGCAGACCCTGGACGGTCCACCCTCCCTGGGATCCTGTCATCTCCCTGCTACATGCTGCAGCCTGTCTCACCATCCCCATTATTGTCCACTAAATCCTCCCTCACTCACACCCTGTCTTCATCTTTCAGTGATAACAACTACGATGGCTTTAACAACAAAGCCATAAGCAACATGACTGAAGAGCCAGTTAACCAGGACTTCTATTTTTGAGTATGAATCTGGCAGCTTCACCATAACTGGGGGTCTATCTTTTCCTTTTCTCTCATAGCTAAACCTTGTTTGGACTTATCTCATTTTTTTTGTGATGACCCATCCTCGTTCCATCACATTCCATTGTATTCTACTTGCTTCATCATCACTTCCTTCCATCATATTCTATTAAGTTCCTTTTGCTTATTCAGCCATGCTTCTTATGTCTGCCCTTAATCTTTCTAGTAGTACTTAAGTTGCCACTCTGGCACCTCTTATCTCCTAAGCTAGACCTACTCAATACCTGCCTTGTATCTCACTTGGCCTCTCAATAGTAGCTCTCTTGCCTGTTCCCCCATCACTCTTGTTGAATAGATGTTCCCTTGAATCTTTGAACCACCTAAGTCCATGGTTGTTGGACCATCCCCTTGAAACCCTCGAACCTGTGACCCTCAGGGCTATGCCCCTTGAGTCTACAACAGTCGCCATCCATGGCTGTTGTAATACACTGAATACTGTTCAAGTATGATCGCTGCCATAGGATGCTACTGTTAGATCTGGTTCTTCTGGACAAGTCTGATGAAGTCCGGAGGCACAAGAGCGCAAAGGTCAGAGGTTGGGGTCGGAGGTGTACTGGAGGTACAACGGAAGGTCAGAGGTAGACGGAGGGATGAGGTCGTTGGTGCAGGACTTATGTGTCACGCCCTTGCCAGTTCTCTAAGGACCTCATATTTCAGAGGAGAACGAGAGTAAAGGTCAAGAGTGACTTGGAGGAAGTGATTAAGTTGATATTCGAACTGAGGTACTAAAGACAAAGTATGGAGGTTTATATACAGAGGACTCAGGTCCGAATGACTAACTACATGGAGGTTGGAAGTAAATATCCCTGTGCTGTGACAAAGGTAAGTATGCCCAGAGCTGTGCTACTAAGCGAGACACAGATTTGAAGCTTGTTAGCAATGATGAGCGTCATACAAAATGAATAATAGGAACAGAGTCAAAACCAGAGGAAAGCAGAGAACAAATCCAGAAAGCAAGAAAGGAGAAAAGGTCGGAATACGCTCGGAGTCTATTCGGAAGCCTGGAGTTGGACTTAATGAAAATCTGGGATATGACAGTATCCCCCTCTTAGGCCTGAACCCCTGAAGGCCATAGTGTGATGATGTGACGAGAGTGGGGGTTTGCTTTGGTGTCTGGATTGTGGACATACGGAGTTTGAAGCATCAGAGTCTGAACCATTTAGCGATGTGGTATAAATCTGGGCTTTCTCCTTAACTTCTTCCTTAACCATGTCTGACATCACTGACATCAAAAATTGGTCTGACATGCGCCTCGCAGAAGATGCGAACGATGATGACGATGTCTGGGACGCCAAGGCAAAGGAGCGACATCGACGAGCGATGGCGAGAAAGGAGGCGGAGGAGCGGCGGAAGGCGAAGGAGGCGCAGAAGAAGGTGGAGGAAGAAGCACGGAAGAAGGCGGAGGAGGAGAGAGCGAGGCAGGCAGCCGAGGCAGAGCAACAGCGTAAGGTGGCAGAGGATGAGAAACGATGCAAGGAGGCCAAAGAGGCAGCCAAGAAACGAGTGAGTGACCATAGTTTGAGAATGACCAGAGCTAACAGAGGTGGTGGTGCAACAACGCGCCAACAAAGGCAAAGGGCGGGCAGCACAACCTCCCATGTGAGCCGCAGGAGGAGCCCAAAGCAACATCCTGCAAAGGATGCTTTGTGGTCAAGGCATGGTGCGAATGACCGGGAGAGGAGAAGCCCGTCTGGCGCAGAAAACGAGGCAACAACGAAATTGAAGAAGTCACACCACTGCCGAAAAAGCAGTGGTCGGAGGAGGCAGGTCCGAGCCAGAGTAGCGACGGCATGGCAGAGTTGGTGGAGGTGGGTCACAGCATCGCAAAGGTGCTCACGGAGATGCGGGATGAGATGTGGACAATAAACCACCACGTCGCCCACCATAATTGTCTGATGATGATGATGGCATACGCCAAGGAGGAGCAGGTGTGGAACGTGTGGGGTGGATTGGAGGATGACGCGAGCATGTTGGATGACACAGACGTCGGGGAAGCAGTGATGGAATGAATCATCGTGGAGGTGGTGAAGGAGATGGACGAGATGGAGGAAACAGCGAAGGAAGCAGAGGAAACAGAGGAAACAGAGGAAACAGAGGAGACTGAGAGTGACGTGGAGGTTGAAGCAGAGATGGTAGAGTAGTATAGTTGTCTCGTTTGTTGCCCCGCGTTTTAATAGTCATTTGTATGAAATGTTCCTTGCCACTAATTGTGAGGTCTGGGTTTGTCCGGATACCAGAGATGGTAATCCGCAACTAATTCCGATGCGTGATCTAGTTCGGTAGCCAGTAACCACGAAGTTTCTTCATCAGTACCTTCATATCCTAACCAACGTACGAGATAGAGCAATTTGCAATTCTTGCGCCTTTGATCAATTTTCGAGTCGAGGATCTTGGAGATCTCAAACTCTGGTTCTCCGTCGACTTCGACCGGAGGTGGTGGAGGTTGTACGCAGTTTGGAATAATGTTGGGTATTGAAGGTTCTAACTGTGAGACGTGAAACACCGGATGTACAGATTTCATGGAATCAGGAAGACAGAGCGTGAAGGAATGGGTACCAGCTTTAGCAATGATTTCGTATGGCCCTAAGTTCTTTCTGATAGTTTCTTGGATGGCCTAGTCAACCTAAAGTACTTAGCCTTGATGAACACCTGATCTCCGGGTTGGAAGTCCAGAGCCGGAGTTCGCTTGGCATCTGCAGGTCCTTGGTAACGTTTTTGAGTGTGGTCCATTTCCTCACGTAGGAATTGGTGTAGAGAGTCGAGGTCAACTGAGTATTCGAGCACACAAGTGGAAGTGAGATCGCATTCCAGGTGTATGGAGATGTTCGGATGATAGCCTTTGTTCGCGAAGAACGGAGAAACACCGGTGGTAGCACTAGGAGCATTGTTGTATGTGAACTCTGCGAGGGGCAGAAGTTCAGACCAGTTATCCTGTTGGTAGTTGCAATAGATGCACAGGTATTGTTCTAGTGTCTGATTCATATGCTCCATTTGGCCATCACCTTCTGGATGATATCTGGAGGTAAAGTGTAACCGGATGTTGAGGGCCTTTCCTAATGATCTAAAGAAGTGCAACACAAATTCGGAACCTTGATCAGAGGTGATGTGGGAAGGAATGCCATGCTTCGAGAAGACGTTCATCAAAAATAACTTAGCCAACTCTGGTGAAGTTATAGTGTCTGTCGTTGGAATGAATATACATTGCTTGGAGAGACAGTCAACAATGACAAGGATGGCGGAGTAACAGGAGGAGGCCAGAAGCTGTTTGATGAAGTCCATTGAGATGGAGTTCCATGGGCATTCAGGGATTGGGAGTTGTTTTAGCAGACCGTATGGTTTGTGTCTAGGAACTTTAGCACACGTGCAGGAGGTACAGGAGGATACGTATTCCTTAATGAATGTCCTGATTCCTGGCCAAGTATATTCATGGCGGATAAGCTCCAAAGTATGATTTTGTCCGAAATGTCTGGAGAGTGGATGATCATCCTTAAACCGGAGGACACGAAGTCAGAGGTCATCAGCGTCAGGCATGTAGATGCGATTATCTAGACGTAGGAAGCCTTCAGCATTGATAGACCAACGAGAGTCAGGTGTTGGAGGGGTGGACATATGTACAGAGGCCACTGGGTCTGAGGGGAGAGCGGAGAGAATGTCATTGTGGAGGTTTTCAACATCAAAGACGGAGCTGGCTCGGAGGACCGGAGCTGCTAAGTAAGTGGCTCGTAGGGACGCAGTGAGTTGCTCCTGGATGAATACTGGTCGGAAGTTGTGTGGATTGACGCGAGCATAGTCCTTATCCCCCTCTTTGGGGTAGATGTCCCAGCGTCTAGTGAGGGCATCAGGTTTCGCGCCAAGGCAATCAGGACAGAAGCGGACGACCATATTGAATCCGGAGAGGAACTCTGACCACCAGGCTTGCCAGTGAGTCAGGAGCTTGGTCGTAGTGAAGTATTCAAGGTTCTTGTTGTTGAGAGGAGCGAAACCTGAAAGGTACTAACCTTGTAATGGTGAAAACTCTTAGATCGTTGTGGTACAGGTTCAAGAGAGTTACTCAAATTCAGACTCAGACGAGTCTTATATACTACAGGAGGATATTATGTAAGCTACTGTATATGTACACTACATTTCAACACTCCCCCTCGCTTAGTTTACCATAGTAGACTGTAAGCAGCAGTATGAATTTGTGATAGAAAAGAAAAAGACATCCACACAACCAATGAATGATGGCAAGTATTCTATCCAAAAACTAACCCAAGTTGGGAACGAAACTTCTCGAACAGGACACATCCGAGGTTCTTTGTGAACATATCTGCAGGGTTGTCAGTTCCTGGGATATAGTATAGTTCGACCTGTTTCCACATCATCACAGTGTCACGTATGAAGTGATACTGGATTGGGATATGCTTGGATCTCTTCTTAGTCACCGGGTTTTGTGCTATAAAGAGCGAACCCTGATTGTCACCACAGATAGGAAGAGGGCCCAAATGGTAGCCTAACTCTTTCATCATTTGTTTGATCCAAATGACCTGGCGAGAACAATCACTCAGTGCCATATACTCGGCTTCTGTGGATGACAAAGCGATGACCTTCTGAAGGTGTGAATTCCAAAGGAAAACACCATCTGTGAGTTTCAGGAAAAATCCTGTTTGTGAGTGATAGGTGATCTTATCCTGACCCCAATCAGAATCTGTACAGGTGAAGATGCCTTTATCGCTAGCACCATCATAGACTAAAGAGTAATCTCTGGTGCCTATCAAATAGCGACAGATATAGAGAGCCTTTTCAAGGTGGTCTCTTGATGGGTTGGCAGACATACGAGCGAGTTGTGTCACTGTGTACACAATGTCTAGTCGGGTCCCAATCATAAGGTATAACAATGACCCAATAATGGTCTGGAAGTGCATCCACAACTCAGAATCGATGGGGGATTCATTCTTCATAGGGTAGAAGCCCTGCGGTAGTGGTGTGGGCGTGGATTTCGCATTTTGCATTCCATAGTGCTCAATCACCTTGTCGAGATAAGCGCGCTGGTCAAGGAATAGTTTCTGACCTTCTCGACGTATAGTCATACGAAGGAATTCGGTAGGAACTCCTAAGTCATGACATTCCCATTTCTTCATGAATGCAGCCTTTACCTTATCTACAAAGGCTTTGTTTGGTCCGCAGAAGAGGGTGTCGTCTATGTAGATGATTACTAGGATAATGTTATTTCCTTTGTGATTGTTAGATCCGGTTCTTCCAGATGAGTCCGACGAAGTCCGGAGGTGCGCGAGCGCAAAGGTCAGAGGTTGGGGTCAGAGGTGTACCGGAGGTACAATGGAAGGTTGGAAGTAGACGGAGGGATGAGGTCGTCGGCACAGGACTTATGTGTCATGCCCTTGCCAGTTCCCTAAGGACCTCGTATTTCAGAGAAGAACAAGAGTAAGGATCGAGAGTGACTCGAAGGAAGTGATTAAGTTGATATTCGAACTGAGGTACTAAAGACAAAGTACGGAGGTTTATATACGGAGGACTCAGGTCCGAATGACTAACTACATGGAGGTTGGAAGTAAATATCCC
>JBBPOF010000718.1:0-17787 GCA_038091315.1 Porphyrellus cyaneotinctus | reverse complement strand
GACTGTCATCTCTATGAATGCCCCAGATGCCACCGATGGGCCCCAGGCCACTATCAGAACCAATGCCCTAGTCGCCCTCATACTCGCACCCAACCCCCATCTACTTCAACTTCTTCCTCCATCTCTTCTCAGTTGTCTTTGGCTACCAACTCTGCTCCTCCTGTCGAGGATGACCTTTCCTCTATTGTCACTGAACCTGGATGGTCCACCTTCCCTGGCCCTATGTCTTCCCCGGGATATTCCCCCACTCCTCTGCCCACACAGTCATCCTTGTCAACCGAGCCCTCCCTCATGACTCACTCTCCTTCTCCCAGCTTTAGCCTCGCTGAGTCCAACTCTTACAACAACTATGACAATGAAGCCATGTCCAACCTGACCAGCGAACCCATCGGACGGGAGTTTTACTTTTGAAAGATGAGTGATGGGACACTCACCATAAACAGGGGGTAATGTTATGATATGCCCTTTTCTTTTCTTTTCCTCAACTTAGCTAAGCCCTCTTATGGACTTATCTCTTTTCTTCTGCAATGACTCATCCCCATTACGTTGCACTCCACTTGCTTTGTCATCACCTCCTTCCATCAGGTTCCATCATATTCTTCTACAATTAGTCATCTGACTTCTATGCCTGCCCTTAACTCTTTCATTCCAGTATATAGTCACCACCTCTGCCTCATGTATTTCTTTAAGCTTGACCTACTTTCTCCTACCTAGAATAGTAGCACTTGCCCACTCCTCTGTTGCTCCCCTCTGAGTGGACGTCCCTTGAACCCTTGATCTAAGTCTACGGTTGTTAGGCTTATCCTTTGAACCTTTGACCTTGTCTCGCGCAAACCATCAACACTTTGTGCTACTCCTCAAAAGTCTACTTCTGTCTCTACCCGAGGCAGTCATAACAGGATATGACAATATGCACCCATGCGTCACTGCCCTCCTTAAGTTTCATCTTGCCTAACTGTCATTGTAGCTCTGTGCCAACCACAATGGACTTCTTTTCAAAAAGGGTGCAAAGAGTATCATAGTACTCTTGAGCTGTTGTTTTATTGATGAGATGAACGAAAAGGGTGTTGGGGAGGGTATTAGTGATGACATGGCAAACTTTCACATCCTTCTCATCAGGAGTCATCACCATCCATCCTGGGGATTTCCCCACCAAAGAATCTACAGGTTTTGGTGTCATACCATCAAGGAATCCGCTGAGTCCTTGACTGGCTATGACAACCTGGAGTCAGACTTTCCAAGTAGTCCACTCCTTACCAGATGCATCTAGCTTAGGCAGCTTGATCTCCTCAGATGTGGTGGAAGACATTAGGGTGTTTATATGCATGTCTCTGTGTGAGTTATTGCATGATTAGAGCTCAGGGCTCATAACCTGTAGAAGTACACTCAGTGCTGGACAGAGTCTGAGACTATGTATTGCACACCTGTAGAAGTACACTACAAGGTGTAAGCATAGAGTATGAAGTACGAATAGATGGATCTCACCTCAGTGCTGGACAGAGTCCGAGACTGAGATGTAGATACTCGTCAGAACGGAATATATCTACATGATTATGTCATACGGATGTACCCGAGACGTTTGCAATGTGTAGTCCATACGAAAATACATCAACACTTCCTACGTTAGGTTTACTACAGCCGTATCGGGAACCGATTAATCATATGAGCCCGTCCGAATGGGCAGCCGAAGTCAGAGCCGCCCGTTCACCGCATTGCAGATTCGTTCCACCAGCTCTTCTCGCGTATGGGCACATTTCATCCTCTAGGCTAGCAGCATGATAGATCCCCCTTCCAAATATCGCGCCGCTCCATGCATGGAGGACCAAGTCGATCACTCAGATATCCATACAGCCTACTCAACAAATGAGCACGTTCCGGCTGCAACTCAACTGAAGTGGACGTATTTCCTTCTGGGCTGCGCCACTTTGCTACCTTGGAACGGTGATACATTTCGCCAGACTGCTCATCCTGATTGTACTCATGTCTACCCCAGCTCTGACTAATGGGACGTCGTTTTTCTTGTCCCGATTGGCTGGTTCTCCATTCTATCCAACTTTCCCTTCATACTCGAGTACCCTCTATATGTTAACCAAACTGGTGTGCCAGTTCTATTGCACATTGACTTCCAAACAAGTTCGTGCATTTCTCCATATGGCGATGTTGGAACGCTCACACTTGGGACATTCATTGCAGTCGTCCCCATCTCGTCGCATACATGCGGCCATGATTGCGGCGATCCTCCTTGTCACATCTCTGTGTCTCAGCACGTTCATTAGAGGCACACCTTCGACCTTTTTTGTATTCTCTCTTCTCAATGCAGCTTTTCTGGCCATCGCCTCGGGCTATCTGGGTACAGCTGCCTACGCAATGGCAGCACCACTTGGCGCACCCTTCCTGCAAACTCTGTTTTCAGGTTATGCTGCCGTTGGGGTTGCGGCTAGTGTTGTACAGGTCATCAGCTCGATTATTGCTCTTTGGGATTCGTTTGGGGAAAATGTATTGACGGATGTGACCCAGGCGACGAGAGCCGATGGTAGAGACGACCAGGCCGAAGAAATAGCCGCGCGAATCTTCTTTGGTGTTTCCGCTATCTTTCTCTGTGTCACGTTGGTCGCCTACACGTGGTTGACGAAGCGGTCTTCCTATGAACTGGTTAATAACGCTCTGGAACGTCGCCAGGCAGGTGGATCCCCCGATGAGCATACTGGACTGCTCGCGAATGAACGCCAAAATCCCTTGGTGGGGTCAAACTCCCACGTTTATCACGTTTTCAGAAAGAACCTGATCTTCATGGTCTCTCTCGTATATATATTCGCAGTTACTCTTGTAGGTGCCCGTTTACGTCGTGACCAAGCTCTTCACTAACGGGTCTTTAAACAGGCGATCTTTCCTGCGATCTCAGCCCGGGTGCAACCTGTGAATCTTGGCATCCGTCCCTTACTGTTTACTGCAGTCCATTTCTTTGTTTACAACACGGGAGATCTTCTCGGACGATACCCCCACTCGCTCCCTTGCTTGGTTGTCTGGTCCGGGAAGAAGATTCTGGTTATGTCTCTCCTCCGAACGCTCTTCATTCCTTTGATTCTTCTTTGCAATTTCGGTCAACCTGCAACAGCCGCAGCCTTTCCGATCATACGCTCTGATATTTTTTTCATGATTATAATGCTAACAATGGGATACACGAATGGATATGTCTCCACGCTAGCTTTACTTGCGGTTTCGTCTCTTGAGCATAATCCTAGGTTGGAAGGTCGGCACGAAGACGTAGATGTCGCCGCAACATTGGGTGGATCTTTTATAATTTTCGGTCTTGTAGTTGGGGCGCTCTCTAGTTTTGGCGTTCAGGCAATGATATGATACGAGATTATGATTGGTTATTTGATCGGATCATAAATGATGAGTCTCACGGTGTCCAACTCAGTTACATCATCCATATGTGGAACGGAAGCTTTTGTAGGTGGTGGATTTCCCGAGCTAAACGGTTTCCAGGCTTGTCAGAAGACTTTCAAGCGTTCGGATGGCAGCGGGAGCTGTGCTTGAGCCGTTCTATCCCCACTGTCTTCTTACCTTGGGCCACCAGAATGACACCTGCAAAGTATCGCGCCATTCCGTCCTCGGAGGACCAAGTTCACCATTCAGACGTGCATGAAGTCGCGGTTGGTCTCTACTCGACAACCGAGCACATTCAGACCGCAACGCAAACCAAATGGACATATTTCCTTCTGGGTTGCGCCATTTTGTTGCCTTTCAACGGTGATACGCTTCGTTGAACGTCTCCCTGTTGTTGCTCATGCCTACTCAGCTCTTTTTAATTCAACGTCGTTTTTCTTGTCCCGACTCGCTGGTTCTCCCTACTACCCAACCTTCAGTTCGTACTTGTCTACCACCTATACATGGACCAAATTAGTCTGCCAGTTTTACTGTACGTTCACTTTGAAGCAGGTTCGTGGATTTCGTTGAATGGCCGTTCATTTTAAAACACTCACGCTTTAGGATGTCACAGTCATCCCCGTCTCGCCGCATATTTGCATCCATCACTGCGATGATCCTTTTCATCACGTTTCTCTGTTCCAGCACGTTCGTTCGTTGCACACCGTCAACATTTTTTGTATTTGCTCTTGTCAATGCGGCCTGCATGGCAGTCGCGTCTAGCTATCTGTGTACGGCTGTCTATGCCGGGGCAGCATTACTTGGCGCACCATGTCTGCGGGCTGTGTTATCGGGGCAGGCTGCAATCGCAGTTACAGTCAGTGCTGTACAGGTTGCCAGCTCGACGATTGCCATTTGGGGTTCGCCCTCTAAACCTATTTCACCAGAGGCTACGATAGCCGGTGATAGGGATGATCGGGCGGAAGGCATAGCTGCACGCATTTTCTTCGGCGTCGCTGTTCTTTTCCTATTCATTGCATTGGTTGCCTATGCGCGGTCGACGATGCAATCGATGCAATCTTTGCATACCAAATCGACCGCCGCTGCTCTTGAACAACAGTCACGCGAAGTTGGAGTCCTGGATGAGTGTACTACACTCGTAGCTGGTGATCACAGAGATTCGTCGACAGACTCTAATTTGCACATTTACCAAGTTTTTGGAAACAACTTGATTTTCATGTTTTCTATCGCATATGTATTCACAGTCACACTAGTAAGCATGCAATTCATTACCGTGACTACTCTCCAACTGATAATGTCTTGAACCAGGCGGTCTACCCTGCGGTCACGGCCCGTGTGCGACCCGTGAATTCAAGCTTCCATCCTTTGCTGTTCACCGCAGTCCACTTCCTGGTCTTAAACACAGGCGGCTTTGTTGGGCAATACACTTGCTCATTTCCTCGCTTAGTCGTCTCTTCCGGGAAGAAGATCCTAGCCATGTCTCTTCTCCGGATGCTCTTTATTCCCCTGCTTCTTCTCTGCAATATCGATCGACCTGGGACAACTACAACCCTTCCAATCATACACTCCGATATCCTGTTCATGATTATAGTGCTGATGACGGGATACACACACGGCTATGTCTTGGCTACAGCTTTGCTTGCCGTCTCGTCTCTCGAGCATAATCCCCGGTTAAAGGGACGCCGCGAAGACGTGGATGTTGTCGCAACATTGGGTAGTTCTTGCATGATTCTTGGTCTTGCTTTGGGAGCACTCTCCAGTTTTGGTGTCCAGGCTTTGATATGAGATGTTGCCGTATGGTGTACGCTTCCTGATATCCTCTTCCCGCTTCCATTGTTTTTATGTAGTCCACAAATTTGATTCTTAGAGCAATAAAATCTCTTGCAGTAACAGATCACGTGTCGATCGAGCCGAATAACGCCCGCGCGTGTTATCCTTTCCTCGCAGCACACAGGGCGACAACGTGAAGGTCCTCAAATCAGACTAGTCGATTGCAATTCAGATGTTCTCGGTGCCGTGCACACCCCGCAAGAATGTAGGTACCCGCGCGGTCCGACTCGGAGACGTCCGACCGGCTCGGACGTTCCTTCAAGCTGCCCATATTGCAAAGTAGGTGTCATCGTTAAATAGACCATAGCACAACACAGACGCTTCAAAAACAGATCGTTTGCGTCGACACACGCTACCAGCAGCTCCACCACAGACGATCTCCCACTCTCCGGCGTTCGCGTCTTGGAGCTCGGTCAACTCATCGCAGGTCCTTTCTGTGGACAGCTTCTCGGGTAATGGACGCCACCAACGGGACGACCGAGTGGCTGATTGCTTTCCTCACTATTTTTTGACAGTCATTTCGGTGCAGAAGTCATCAAAGTCGAGCCACCCTCTGGTGGGGACCCGCTGCGCGTGTGGAGAGAACTTGATATCGACGGCGTCAGTCCGTGGTTTCGGAGTCTAGGAAGGAACAAAAAGAGCGTGGCAATCGATCTGAGGCAGGCAGAAGGACGTGCGTAAGTGTCAACTCCATCGTGCAGTCGTTTGCGCGTACTACCCATACCGTTTTCAAAAGTCTTGTGAAACAGCTCGCAACCAAGAGTGATGTCATCATCGAAAATTTTAAGCCAGGGAGTAAGATCGACTAGAGTAGGGCTACATGTTGTGTGTTTCTGATGCACTGTTTCTTTCCAGCGCTGGAGAAATGGGGATTGTGTCCATCGGCGTTGCACTCGCTCAACCCTTCACTCATATATACCCGGGTGAGCGGATATGGACAGACGGGACCTTGGTCATCCCGGCCTGGATACGCATCCGTTTGTGAGGCGGAGTCTGGCTTTCGGTATATCAATGGTTTCGTAGATCCAGAAACGAACTCGTTGTCTGGACCTCCTGTAAGGCCAAATATCAGCCTTGGGGACTCCGTCGCTGGACTACATGCAGCATTTGGTACAGTAAGTCTCTCTCAAGCTCGTTTTAGTCCCATGCTAGATCATGTATAGGTTTTGGCGCTTCTATCCAAACAAAAAAAGGCATCCAAAGGCGAACACAGCGGTCAAACCGTCGATGTCAGTATTATGGAGAGGTGAGCCTCTGTCATTCGAACCAAAGTTAAACTGACTTGCTTTTTTAGCATGCTCAACCTGATGGAAGGCATCATCCCAGAGTATGATCGCAAAGGAAAAGTACGGATCCGATTGCACGACTTTTCTCCCCCTCTCACATTTCTCCTTGCAGGTTCGAGGACCGTCAGGATCCTCCGTAACAGGGATTGTTCCAACGAACGCATATCCTTGTTTACCGTCACCCGCTACGCCTTCGACACCCACCTACATCATCATTGGAGCGAATGGTGATACATTGTATGCACGTCTGATGCGTGCCATCGGCCGCGACGACCTCGTCGGTCCCGATTACGCGCATAATCAGCATCGTGTCGTGCGCCAAGCAGAGATAGAGGAAGCAATATCTAACTGGACAAAGGTGCGACCCGCAGAAGAGGTTTTGGACATGTTAGGCAAGGCTGGCGTTCCGGTCGGTCGCGTCGTTGGCGTCAAAGAGATCATGGAAAACGAACATGTAAAGGCGCGCGGAGCCGTGGAGGAGGTATGGGTTGGTGAGAAGGATGGTGGGTGGAATGTCAAAATGCCGGGTGTCTTCCCGGTCTTGGAAGGATCGGGGGCAAGGACGAGATGGGCTGGTCCTGACCTTGGGGAACATACTGACGATGTTCTAACAAAAGAACTCGGGTTGGATACCAAGGAGCTCGCACGACTTCGGACTCATGGTGTCATAGGATGAGAGGTATGATTGTTCGTACTTCGGTGCTCATGTCTCTACCGTCCCGTTCGCTGTTACAATGGCCATGGGCTTGACCGTATGATCATGGGAATGAAGTCGTGTTGAGCGCAGTACGTCTCAGGTAGCCCGGCGTCTGGCGAATGTACTGGGGGAGTAGAACATGCCTTCAAGTTGAAACTACGAGTAAACACACGCGCTAATGACGGCCTGGCGGTAGGATCAGCATGGCAGGAACGGATATGAATCTCGGGTACCAGTATCGAGTCGTCACACTCAGATTACCGGTGTCAGCCAGAACGTCAATTTCCAACGTTTGACTGATGCATTCGCAATCACGGCGCGATGACATCTCCACTCTCGAGGTTATAACTCAAAAACGCGAGCACCAACTTACTTAGGAGTTGGGCCATTGACTCTCAAACACTACACTCCAAGAAACCTGTTGATACTAGTAGTACACTTCGGACACAAACTATCAAGGGGGACCTTTCGCGAGCATCTCCAGCATGGTTGAATCTTTCCTTCTACATCATTCTTCACCTTGTGCTTCAGCTTGCGAGAGATGATTCAGGACCGCCCGAGCTCCCTTAACGGCAATTGCAACCTACACGGGTATATACGGTAAGCATCCCAAGAGGACGAGTATGCATGGATGATACGAACGCTAGTACGAGTAGGATTACAGGCGGTCGAATCCGGAATGCACCCATTTCCGCCAACCCAAAGGTTTTGGAAGCCATGGACTTTGGAGTTTGCATCTGCAACGGACGTCTGGCGATCTGTGCCGATGCGAGTGGTTCCCTGTTCATCAAGGGTTCAGTGTTACGAGCAGCAGTTGAGCTGAGAGGGTTACCGTGATGTGGAGTGCAAGGCCAGGTTCCTGCAAGCGATTCCGATGCATCAGCCCGAAGCTAAAGAACGGGATCACACCTACCATGAATTGGGGGTAAGACCCTGGAAGGTAAGAGCCAAGGATACTCGCAATATTCGTCATATCTGACATCATTCTGCAATATTATTTAGTAAAACGCCGCAAGGCAAAAAAAAAGAAGGCAAACCCCTGGTCATTTTCATGGTCCGTTTGAGACCTCCGGACATGGAACTGCGAAATTACAATAAGAAAATATATAACGCACAATCGGATGAAAGGTAACCTACCGTTGGCTGCGGCATTCCATAGATATCCTTAACACCCGGAACCCATGATTCGCGTGTGGTTGGAGGGTCAAAGGTTACGCGATTGTCTCGTTGGACCTCTTGACGCCCGGAGGATTGTATATCAACGACAACACGCGAATCTGCCCGTGGGCCAACCTCGCCGTAAGCAAAGGCATCACGATGGATCTGAACATGCCAGGGGTGCTGGTCCGAGTACAGCAGCATGATCTGGGGCTCAGGATCGGTGAAGGGGATCCGAAGTGGGTCGCGAGGGTATTCGCGGATGTGTCCCAAGATGGCATCCCTGACGGGCTCAAATCTCCCCCAGGGTTCTTGTCTCGGAATAGCATCAATGTCGCTTTGCTTCAATACGACCTACAGTGACATTTTGTGGGTCCGAGGCTCCGAGCATGATAGTCTTGCAAACTTACCTGACAGAATGCAAGGGACTGCTCACAAAGATGATGTCCAAGCGCAGGGAGCGTGCCGGGAGTAATACCACTGTTGTATAGAATCTGCGGAGTTGCAATAGCACCGCAGCATAAAACAACAGCCTGCGTATAGAGCACGTTCACTAGTGTCTTTGACCGTGCTTCCGGAAGATGCGTTACTACGTACCCTGGCCGCTACTTCTATCGTTCTGTTTCCGTTCAAATCCCGGAGCTGAACGCGGGAGATCGTATTCGGCGTGTTTCCACTGATCAATTTCGTTACCAAGTGTTCAGCCAGTAGCCTGAAGTTTGGTCTCGACGTAGCGTTACCGAAGACGGTGTTCGAACCAGTCCACGTAACGTAAGCAGGATTATCCGTGCGACGTTGGACTGCGAGCGGCATGCTATTCACTCGGGTCCCGGGACTCGCGGGGACTCCTTTGACAGCGATTTGTCGCACAGACCTTTCAAATTGGTCGCTATTGATATTGAGTAATCTCCTAGCATCTGTTTCTAAAAGAGGCTGGAGTTCGTTCCACGGGATAGGATTGTTTGCACGCTCCCTTTCATGTGGCATGGCTAACAAACATGAAGCCAGTTAATTGGGCCAGTGATGATGAACGATAAGTAGTTGCGTACGGTAATTACAAGTCCGGTGAGTAACCATCCCGCCCACTGCGCGTGTGATCGCAGTGGCTCTCAAGTTAAGCTCAGGTTTCTGCTGGGGGTTGCTTCCGTGGAAGACGAGTGCCCCACTTGCAGGTGGTCTCCAACCCTGTCCTCCGAGATTCGAAATCAGGGTGTCCTGCGGAGGGATGGAGACGGGTTGAAGAGCCCTTTGATGACGTTGACTACAAAGATACACAAATGAGCATGATATCTATGAATATCGGGTGAATTAGATTACCAAACTGATCAATATCCTTCTGATATCTAGACACAAGGTGAATTAATGCCGCTAGTGAAATCAAAAACTTTATTTGACAAACTTGATAGAATTCTTGTGGTGAGCTCCCAAGACAAGCCCATCCTGCGAACCGATGTCGGCCATAGTCACACGCGCGTTTGGCTGCGCATCAAGGATGACACGCGCATAGGTGGCGCTGTACAATGTATGTCACCTTTTGACGACTCTATGTGTTGGGATACGCACCCGACCGGACCGGTACCCGCGATAATCACATCAATAGTATCACCCTACAAGCCGTCAGTGACACGCCAGAAGATTTTTCAACATAATGATAGAATACCATTTGGTGGATGGAGGACTGGAGATTGTTGGTACGAGAGCAGAACCAAAAGCTCGCCTTTATAGGGTCTCGCCGAAGCTCAGTGCCTAGAGGTCTTCGTGGGGAAAAATCTGAGAAGAGGGTCCTCAGCCTATTCCGGGTGAAAGGCGGAAATTATCCCTGATCCTACAGCGGAGTGCGAATGTCGGCCAAAGTAGAAATCTGGTTCATCGTTCGTGGAGCGGTCCCATGAGCTTCTTGATGATCGTGGCGACCTAGTCCGACTTGCATGTTTGCACTGAAGTGCAGTACTCTGTCGGATTACCATGCACGATGGTCAGTCATTCAGTGACTTGCATTGCATTCCTGATGGATCCTGAACGGCTCATCCCGTTATCAAATCTCTGGTATCTTCTGATCTCAGTTCTAGTGTGAGAGTTGTGTTTGGAATAGAACTTCTGGCCAAGAAATTAAATCCGCATTGCACACTTGTATATCGCGGATACATTGCTCCGATTTAGAGCCTTGAAGTTGTGGGCCAGTGTTCCGGTGGAGATCCGAACTGCACCACGGCACAAGCGAACCCGTGTAGTCAATTGCAACGTTGTGGGGTGCGCGATGGTGAAGGCAGCGGCAAGCTTTGTGGGGTCGATCGTGAGTACATGCCGTCCTGGCGGACTTTATTTATTTCATCGCTATCTCTCGTACAGTGCTGCGCCTGCCCTCGAATTCCTGTGTTCATATTCCAACTTTGTATGATCGGCGCCCGCCCAAAGTGGTTGTTGCAGGCGAGCACCCATACCAACACCCTTTTCCACTTACCGACTATGAACTTCAAGTCTCTCACTGCCCTCTCTCTCGCTGCCGCCGCGGTGCCCTTTGCTGCTGCAGGCCCGCTTGCGTACGCCGTGTGCCAAACAGGTAATGCTGTCCCGCCAAAAGTCATCTGATCTTGAACTCACCCGTCGTTGTTCAGGCTGCAACACGCTCGCTGTCCCGTGCTATGCAGCTGCTTGCTTCACGTTCGGGGTGTCCATCGTTGCCGCGCCGTTCACGTTCGGGGTGTCCATCGCTGCCGCGCCCCTTGCCACCATGGCGTGCAGTGCTAGCTTGGGAACATGCACGGCTGCATGTGCCACCGTAGCGCTCTTTGCCCCAACCCCCTGAGCAACGGTAAGTGTGCTGTTGTCACTGTTACAACCTGCAACCCGAATCACGATCGCCTTAGCATGTCCACCTACGAAAGCATTCTCGCTGGATGTCATTGACCGCCGATTGTCCCGACGTTCGAGACAAATCGTTGTATTAGTTATGTAATTTACAGTACACACTGGCTGTGTACCCAATGGAATGTCAGATCAATTTCATTCGGAGAGTACCGAGACATTGTCTGAACATGCCACAGCAACGCTGCCAGGAACAAGGTATGTGAATGTCCACAGCACCCCGAAGGTGAATGTGACGGTACGGTATGGCAGCTTGTGCTCTGCAGACCTGTCTTTCTCGCAACACATACTCTCCTGACAAGTGTGACGAGTACGTGCGAAAGCTTTACCTATGTTGCCTCGACATGCACAGCAATGGCGACATCAACACCCCCGAATCCACCGCCTGTCCCGCAAAGCCTATTGTTGAAAGCTGGTTGAAGAAGCATGATAAGCCTCGAACACAAGGGCAGCGGTGAACCCACTCTCCATCATGATAGAACTTGGGTTGGGACCATTTCTATCATCCTTCAGCTTTACAACTCCCCGCGCAATATACATTCATGACACACGATGTATGTACATGAAATATACATTTGTACAGTCATCGTGTGTTTTCTAACGTCCTGTGTAGGTGCTTGTGTTGACCGACTAGGCCACCTCGTTTGGCACGGTCTTGTATCGACGACTTGCGTATGGGCTAATGGATTGGCTACGTGCCCTCCTGGGTCGTCTATGATGGCGCCTGGGTCATCCGCGATGCCCTGCGACTCATCGTCGTCAGCGCAGTCAATGATTAGCGTTGTTTCTTTTGCTTCGGTGTTCATTCCCCATTGCGTTATGTCTTGCTGGGACAATAGCAGTTCTTGATCCTAAACTACAACCATATGAAAGAAGCTGCGTTGAGCTTACTTCCGACTGCACTATCGAGTTCGGCAATTTGTCGAAGTCCTCTGCCTTCTTCTACTCGCTCGTATATCTTGATGCCTCCGCCTCCCACGCCCTTATTCCCATTCCCAACACCACCGGCGACAAGCCATCTATCATCCTCCCCTCCAAATGCCATCCCACGGACATGTGTTAGCCCCGTGCGTACTTCGGTCACAAGTTCTGGATGTTCATTTCCCTTCTCTAAGGAGAAAATGGCGACAGTATCACCCTCTGGGTGTGGGTCATCCCGATTCGAGATATAGATATACGCCATGGGGAACGAACGATTTGGTTTCGGTATTAATATTTCGGCAGCCGTCATGATGCTTGGTGGTGGTGACTCTTTGAGCGTCGAGATCGTCATCAAATGTGTCGGCTGCTGTGTTGTGGAATGAAACTTGTATACCGCGAGCTCTGAGGTGAGTTCCAGGAGGACGTATAACACGTCTCCTGCATTGATGCTGTCAGCATGACGTGAGACGGCTCACACGATGCGTCCGTACCGTGGGTTGCGATATGTCGAGGTCCACCACCAATTTCAGAGGAGATGAAGCCTCGAATAGCCCAATGGCCATCGGAACCTTTGGTGAATCGCCACACCTTATCTGAACCCAGATCTGGAACCAGAAGCTCCCTTTCGGTCGTGTTCAGTGGGTTGAACACTGTTTGGTGCGGATGCGAGGCCTCCTGTCGAGACAACACCCGTCCTAGCTTTCCATCCTCGAACGGCAACGCGAGTTTCCACAGTTGAGCAGGGCGAGTGTACGGCGGACTCGTGGAGATCGGAATCGTAGCCAAGGTACCCCCAGAGTACTAACGAAATCTTGAGAGTCCGCGATCGATCTCGAACGTAGAACTCGACTCACGTTTCCGACGATGAGTTCGCTCTCCGTGACGAGCAGCGTGCAGGGGTCAGCGCCACCGCTCGGGCACGTCGCCTCGTCCATCTTTTGGCCTTTGCCATCCTTGTCATACTTGACCACGACGATCCGACCGTCTGCTTGTTCCAGGCTGGTGAAAACCAACGTCCTATCGGACGGGTGTGCTTCGATCCACGACGGATGGTGGCCGACGTGGACCTGAGAGAGAAGCTTGAGCGCGGGTTCCGCGCTACCCGCTGGCGAGGGGTTGAACTCGAGGGTATAGATAAAATCGGTGTACGATCCCACCAAGATCTTGTAAGTGGTCATGGCGGATGAGACCGGACTCGGGTGGCGCAAGAGTGAAGGATGACTTTTGGGGTCTGCGAGCACACGATTGGACGAGCTACTACGATACATCTCCACCTGTTGAGAGGTTTTTATTGACATGACATGAGAACGGCCATCACGCGGAGGCTATTGAGTCAGTGTACGTTTCATACATAGATGATGCTGCACCGGAACGAGGGGGAGGCCCAGGTCTCGTGACACCCGAAAGCTCTCCTCGTAGTAACTTCATATTAGTACGTGTAGGTTTGAGTCGAATGCTCTCCCTTCAGCCCATCCCTAATTTGCACTGGTCCCCAAGGGCACAGCGGGTTTGAATAAGCACAATTTAAGCAGAGAGGTACAAAGGTTGGCGGGTAGCTATGTATATGACCCTCGTCTGAATCAGTCCGAATGGCATGCTACCCTCCGAGAAATAAAGCACGAGACAAACTACATTCACAACATGTTGATCACGAGCCATATTGAGGTATCTTAGATCTCCTCGACAATTTGATCGAATACGACAGTTGCAGGGCCCCTTTCGAAAGACCTCATCAGCGATACGATCATCTCCCTAGAAAGCGTCCTACCTCTTTTCTACATCATTCTCCTTCCAGCTGATCTGCGCCTGTAACTCGGTCAACCCGAACATCAACACGATGCTGAATTGCTGCCTATAAAATTGTAGTCCCGCGAAACCACGTCGGGGACTGAGCGTCTTCGACACTTTGGACGTGTCCGCGTGAATGGTGCATAGGTTGGAGAACATCCCTATGTAGGTGGGTGACTACTTAAGCCCTCACGTCAAGCATAATTTAGAACGTCAACCTACCCGGTTCCGAGTCCGTCCAACGAGGGTTCTCCGCATTGCCGCGATAGCACACGATTTCTGTAGCAATCACATCGCACGAGGTCCTCTCCGCGCATTCCGTGATGAAATCTTTCCGGAATTCCTTCGTCTCCGACACCACTGTTCCCTGTTGTTCCGTTTGAATCTTGACCGAAAACAAGCCGCACGCTACGTACCTTGTGCAATATCGCGCTGAACGCGTTCGGAAGGACCATGCGGCCGGATGGCCGAGGGACGGCGGACGCCGCCCGAAGCTTGTGTTGCTCGTCGTTCTTCTTGAACTCTATGGCGCATCGAGTGCCGTATGTAAACTTGGAAACACGTGCCGAGACTCTGTGGTCGAGGTAGAAGGCGAGCGCGCCGTCCGCGACTGCCTTGTTTCTGGTAGATTTGGTGTATATATGTAAACGAAACCAATTCGAAACCGAATAATCAACGCTTACGTATGGCTGTCTGGCCGACAGAAATTGAGGTTCAGCGGTCTGATGTGTTCTTGTATCTTTGAAAAGAGCCAATCGCTCGCGGCGAAACCTCCAACGAGGAAGATGTACTTGGCGATCGTCAGTCGACTCATGTTTCGATTTAGAGTAGACGCACGCTGATAGGTTTGGTTGCCAGCCTTCGTTGATTTTCCACAGCACCGATAATCGTCGCTATCGAAGGTTCGAAAAGGGTTGCGACATCGGTTCTACGTACCAACGCCGTCAACAGGCTGGTAGAGACCAAGCGCAACACGGTACCGCTTACCCCTGAAGCTTGAGCTGTCCAGACTTGATGTTGAACGCGGTGTCACGGTCCTTCACAGTTCCGAAGCGGATGTAAGATGGTTCACTAGGATTGCTGAAACGGAGCTTCGTTGTCTTGTCGAACTCGTTTGTCATTTGTGTGATATCCTCTGGGGTTCCGAATTTAGAACCTTCAAGCTTCACTGTAGCAAGACGGTCATAAATAACATCTGCACGTAATCAATTTTGCTAGCATACCTGCGAGGAACTGTTGAGCGCGCTTGGTGACGAATACTGCGCCTTGTAAGTGGCCTTCAACACAAGTTCGTCAGTGCCAGTAATCTAACTCAGGTTCGGCTTACATTCCACAGGTGCGATCTCTTGGAACGTAGCGGGCGACGTTGTCATGTAATAGGAGCTGACATCGATGGTTCCACCGCCTGCATCAATAATCATGACACCCTGGTCTTCCTGTGAATGAATTTCAGCTACTACATAGATCAAGCACGGAGTCGTATGCTACCTTGAATGAACCAGCCGTCTTCTCAGAACTCAGACAAAAGTGCAAACTCGCCTCGCCTTCCGAAACGAGCTGAATCCGAGCTTGTCCTTCAGGAGAATCTGGGACTAGACCTGCAAGAACCGCTGCTCGTCGTATCTGTGTCTGCTGCGGACCTTCCCATCCGTTCGGATGACTGAGAACAAAGTCGATGTTGTTCTCAAATGATGTCCACATTTCAGGTCCGCTTGCGTGGGTCTCTTGAATATAAGTCTTTGTACATTGGAAGAGATACCCCATGAAGTCGCTCAGGATTTGTATGGCAGTCCTGTTCGGGGGAAGGGGGGGAACATCTTGATCCTGAACGTGATTGTAGGCCGTATTTTTAGGTCTAAGATGAAGTTTCCACCTAGTGCCTTGCTTTTCAGTGCACGGCGAATCTCAGATTGAAAGACGGGGCGTTCACCATTCCACCTTGAACCATTCTTCGTCTTCTGCTTTCTCAATGATGCCCTCTTGGAGGGCCTCGCCACCGAACGCACGAGGGACACCCTCGAGGTCGTAATACACAATGGATGGTATCTTGGAGTTCCCGCCGACAAGATCTGTTGCAGGAAAGCTTTTCGAACGATGAGTATAGTCAATATATTGAGAGAATCTGTTATCGCTCGCCGTGTGACACCACAGATGACTGGCGGTTCGCCTGGGTCGAGGATGCTGTACGAGACACCGCTGTACGTTGTACCCACATCGAACGCCAAAACCAGCTTTCGAGCGGGTCCTTGGTATGGTTGTCGTTCTGGCATTTGCTCGTGGGTTGTCTCAGAGGGCTTGTTCGTGTGTGGCTTGGAATAAGCACCAGTGCGTGATTGGGCTCACGTCCGAGTGAGAAAGACCTAGAAGAAGGTGGGTGCCTGCGCCACGCCTAGTGGTACTATGTCCTTTTTGCAGTGTTCACTAACCAGCACCTTGCGCTGTGGTAGGATGAGGCGAGGCGGACACACAGCAACGAGAAGCCTGATCGGATCTAGTTCCATGGGTTTTCCGTTGGGCTTGCTTTGGTTCCACCTTCACATCTACACGAGGCACAGCTAAAAGGGAAGTTAGGACCGTCCACAAATTTAGAATTCTTCGAAGACTGACAAGTTCACGGCGTTCACAGTCAAACCAGCGAATCACTTCTTCACCGAAAACCATTTTATCGTGTCACAACTTGAAACGTCTGGAAGAATGAATGGGTTGGATGTGACTGTTGGAGATTCAACCCACTGTAGATACATTTTACCTAAACTCCGAGCCTTCAAACACTATATTTACGTGGGACGCGCCATTCGGCTGGAGGTAAGCCATAGCCAGTCTTTTCATACGTATTTACTCACTCGGACCAGTTCCTTCAGCACGACTGGTTTCTCAGTGACACCTTGAAGCGCGCATCAAGAGGCACATCATCGTTCATCGTCCGAGTATTACTGACACTACGTGTACTTTGAACACCTGGATTTCGAGCATGCGAGCATTCGATGACCACAACAAAGACGCAGTTCATTCAGAGACAAATACCGAGATGCAAATAAAAGGAAAAGGCACATCATCAGTCAAAGCAGTAGCTAGTCATCGTACACGACCGAAGCGGGACTTCTGTTAGTGTCCTTGGGTTAGCAGAATGAATCCTCTCATTTCGCTGCTTGGTCATACCTCTTCTCCACACACTGAGGCGTCATGTGAGCCTACAGTCTTCCTAACTGATTTCATGACAAGACGTACCGTGTCATCCCAGCTAATCTGCGCTTTCAACTCCGTCAGGTCGAACAGCAGGATGACATTGAAGGCCAGGTAATAGTAATCTTCCCCATTAGGGGCCTTTCGTGGACGCAAAGAATGAGCGATCGTGGAGGTGTCGGCAATAACGTTGCACAAAGGGGTGAAGCGTCCTTGCATTTCCAGATCACTCGTCAGCGATCCGCGTTCGCTAATTTGTCGCTGGTCTTACCAGGTTCCGTGTCCATCCAGAGAGGATCGAGGATCTCTCCCCGATATGCGAGAATGGACTCCGTCACATTGAGCAACTCAGAGCGTGAATTCCCCTCTCTAAAAAACGACTGGCGGAATTCTTGCTGCTCGGATACTTGAACACCCTGTTGGAAAGCTGAGTGAAGAGTTAACCTGAACCGATAACCAGTGTAGACCTTCGTCAGAATGGATTTGAATCCATCTGGCAACACTATTCTTCCTGATGGTGTAGCGAATCGCGTGTGTTCTCTCTCCAGATGATCGGAGAGAGAAGAGCTGTATGGTCTAAAAACTTTTATACCATACGTATATCTTGATGTTCTCGAGCTGACGAGCGGGTCGATGTAGGAAGACACCGCACCATCTGCAACAGCCTTG
>JBBPOF010000717.1:0-17787 GCA_038091315.1 Porphyrellus cyaneotinctus | reverse complement strand
CCTCCCAAAATGGGATCTCTCGTTCCCATTTCATACTCTGCTCATCCCTATATATACCTAGCTGCCTGTACTTGTATTCCCCCATCTAGTTCTACGCTATACAGCCTAGTTTCTAGTACCACTCGGCCCTGTCTGAGTGAGACCCACTTCCATAGTCGACAGCGCCCTTCTATGAGACTTCCCTCTGCACTTCGACATCGTTGTGCGAGACCTACTCGAGGCCGTTCCCAGTGGCTAGATAGGATTCCATACTGGAGACTAGTGCTTGCGTTCTTAACAGTAACATTACCCCCTTCATACTCCTGAGATACCACCTCAGAATGTCCCACAGCTTCTACTATCATTGCTATCTCCTTCGGAGAGAAGTCTGGTAGGGGTGAACCATTTGGTAGGAGCAGAGAAGGGACGATTCTGTCCAGGTTCATCACACTTGTAGAGGGAGTGGCAAACAGTACTGCAGTTAGGGCAGTGTCACATAGGGCAATGGCACTGAGCATGTTCAGGGGAGAAGACCTTGCAGAGAGGACACTGGTACTCAGGGCAGTTGGGACAGATGTGGGTAGTGGATTGACAACTGTAACAAAGTCATTGATGCAGGTGGCAGCGTTGGGGAGATGGGACAGGGAGACTGTTGGAAACAGGACCCAAGGGGATGGGTGTGCTAGGGGTACTTGGAAGGGGGGTTCCTGTGTGAGGACTAGGAGGCCTTCCATTACTGATAGTTCTCATAAGGGGTTCATGGTTTCCAGATCCAGTGCCAAAAATGAAGACAGTGGTATGTTGGTGGTGAAGAGGATGAGCCTGTGATTTGCTGGGTGGAGTGGGAGAGGGAGAAGATGGGGTGGTCTTAGCTCCAGGAAGTTCAGAAGTTTCTGAAGCAGTGGGGATAGTGGTTGAAACCGGAGATACCTGTTACGCAAAACGTATGCTGTACGTCGAGCATACTCTGTTTGTCTCGAGGGAGGTACTCACGAAGAGACACAACATCCTTGATAGAACAAAGCTACGACAAAGCCAAGTCAAGGGGTCTGGGTCAAGGGTTTCTCCAGTCGAATAAGACTGAGAACGATGGAGTCTCAAGAACGTACAACAAATGTTGTATTGCGTAGATCAAGAATAAGGAGAGGAGATACAGGCAGATCGGTATAAGTACTAGTGAACTACTGCAGATGACTAATCCATAGAACATCGTAGAAGCAATAGAACGACTGATTCATGATGGTTGTTAGGGAAAACATAAGCAGTGTGAGAGAACTACTTAGAGGAGAAGGCTGTCCATAGATAGATGAACCAGACGTAAGTGTGTGTCTCCTACCGGCAATAGAAAGAGAGAATGGCATGGTGAGTGCGTTCAAGGTAACACAATAATGCTAAAGCCATCTGGGTTAAAGATAAGGAGGAAGTCATCTCGACCTGGTGTTAGTCTTCCAGGGAGAACGAACATAGAGAAGCGTGAAGTAATAAGG
Organism: Porphyrellus cyaneotinctus; assembly: GCA_038091315.1. Classification (NCBI taxonomy): domain Eukaryota; kingdom Fungi; phylum Basidiomycota; class Agaricomycetes; order Boletales; family Boletaceae; genus Porphyrellus; species Porphyrellus cyaneotinctus. Next base: position 16,321 of record JBBPOF010000717.1, on the reverse strand, counting down.
AAAACAGAGGTGCACATATACTGAATCATAACATTACCCCCTTCATATACTTGAGCCCCAGGCTCAAGTAACATACCACTTCTACGCATCTGGAGGAGGGGGTTCTTGTTGGAGAGCACCTGGGGAGAAGATGGTCATGGCCTGCTCAGGAGTAAGGACCATAAAAGGACAATCAACCTCTTGGTATCCGAATGCAGCACAAGCAGAGCAAGGTACTCCAGGACAAAACTGGGATCCATGTCCCCATCGAAGGCAAATGCTACATTGGGTGGTGAGACACAGACATATTGGATGACCGTGGGCAGGCAAGTGCCCAAGACCATGACAACGAAAACACTGGGTGGAAGCAACAGCGGGGGTGGGAGGAAATATGTTTGGAAGAACATGAGTAGCCACTGAGAGAACAGTGTTGCCAGAAGTGTTTCGAGTGTAATATGATCTGAAGATACATCGAGCGTCTTCATCGAGATGTCAGCCAGTCGTATCGGGGTCGTGTGGGAAGTGAATAGTCACCAGAGTGAGAGGTTGTTTGACAGGGGAGGTGGGAGTAGATGGTTCGATTGTGGTTGAGGTTTCGGATAACGAGGTCATGGGGGAGCAGGGTCGAGAAGAGATGCGGGATGCAAGGGTGGGAGTGGCAGGTACGAAGGTGTCTCCTTGAAGTCTAGGAGGAGGGACGGGTAAGACAGGCAGGGATCGAGGAGGAAGAAAGTCAGTAGCCTCCATGTATCTGTCTCGTTCTCCCATGGACATGGATAAGTAAATTCGTCGGAACGTGGGGTAAATCACGGTGGTGGGTAATCGTTCAACGAAAGGGTGAGATCCATATAGATGGAGGATAGTGAGAATACGACGAGGAAGAGCAGATATATGGAGCTGTAGAGGGATACCGAAGTCCAAAGGGGGATCAGAAGGGGTGGCCAGATGATGATATCATTCAACAGTCAGGGTCTCGTGGAAGAGTTTGATGAGCTCCTGGGTGACAATGTCTTCTTCAAACAGATAGAGATCCTCGAGGGCATGGCAGATATGTGGCATGGTGAGAATAGTGGTGTAAAGAATGAGAATAAAATGTAAAGGCAAACAAGATGGACGAACAGGACAAGAATGCAAAGGAGTCTGGCCAGTTCCAATGCGAAAGTGGAGGCAAATTGAGGGCCTCTATCCGAGATGATAGAGTCGTATAACCCAAATCGTTTGTAAACATGTTCAAAGAACAGTTTGGCGACTCCCGCAGCATCGATAGTTTTAGTACAGGGGCACAGAATCACCCCCTTTGTAAGGCTGTGGTCGACCACGACCATCAGAGAATCAGAGCTGGCAGAGAGGGGAAGATCGGTGATGAGATCAACAGAGAGTTGCCAAAATGGAAGTGAGGAGGTGGAGGTGATTGGAGTCAGAGGAGGGCAAGTTGGGTGGGTATTAACTTTGTTCTGCTGGCAGATAGCACAACCGGAGATGAAGGCATTGACAAAAGAGGATAACCCAGGCCACCAAAAGTCACGTTCAACAACAGCCTTGGTGCAGAAATGACCCATGTGACCAGTAGAAGGCGAGGAGTGCAAGGCGTGGATGACAGAGTGGCAAGAGGATGGAGGTATGTACATATGACCTTTGAAATAGAGGTGGCTGTTGTCGAGAGTCCAATCAGCTAGAGTCGAATGGGGAAACAATGGTGAACCCTGCTGGAGGTTGGTAATGGCATGCAACACAAGCGGGTCAGAGGCAGAGGAAGAAGAGATTTTGTGGGCGAGAGTAATGTCAAGAGCATTGATGACCATGGGGTCTGGGCAAATGGAAGCGTCAGCATTATTGGCGGTGGTATCCAGATGATCTCGTCAAGAGAGGGCATCTGCAGGAGCCATCTTGGATCCAGGTGTCACCTTCCAGACAATGTCAAAATCTTGGAGAAACAAAGCCCAGCGAGCCTGATGACGAGAGAGTTTGCGAGGATCTTTGATATAGGAAAGATTTTTGTGATCCGTGATGACAGTGATCAGATGGTTGGTTCCCTGGAGATAATGTCGCCACTCAGAAAGAGCAAGGATAACGGCGAGGAGTTCCCTGTCATAGATGTCATAGTTTTGCTCCGCAGGGGCGAAGGTTTTCGAGAAGTAAGCACAGGGGTGGGGGTCGCCATTGGCATCATCTTGCATAAGTACCGCACCAGCAGCCAAAAGGGAAGTGTCAGTCATGAGTGAAAAGGGTCGGGAGACATCGGGGATACAAAGGACAGGGGCGGAGGAGAAAATGGACTTGAGGGTATCAAAAGCTTTCTGTTGGAGCGGAGTCCAAGCCCAAGGTTCGTCTTTCTGGGTTAACAGATTCAGGGGAGTGACAATGTTGGAGAAATTGGGAATAAACTTGCGGTAGAAATTGGCAAAGCCAGTGAAGGACTGTATTCCTTTGACAGAAGTGGGAGGTTTCCAGTCACGGATGGCATTGAGTTTCTTGGTGTCCATTGCGACCTGTCCTCGCCCAATGACCATCCCAAGATACTCCATTGTTGGGACATCGAAGGTGCATTTGGAGATTTTTAAAGAAAGATTGTGTTTGCATAGGTGGAGAAGAACACGACGGGTTTGTTCATGGTGAAGGGAGAGGGTGCCTTGGGTGCAGATGCCTAGATCGTCCATATAGATTTTGAGCCAGCGTTCCGCAATCATGTCCGCAAAGATGTGATTCATGAAGAATTGAAAGATCGCTGGAGCGTTGCAAAATCCGAAGAACATGACGATGGGTTCGAACAATCCGAGGGGTGTGATGAACGTGGCTTTCCATTGGTCCTCTTCTCGAATCTGAATGTTGTTATATCCCCATCAAATGTCGAACTTGGTAAAGAAGTTGGCATCTTTCATGTCATCAATGAGTTCTGGGATGAGTGGTAAAGGATATCCGAAGCATTGGGTATGAAGGTTCAAATGTTGATAGTCTTGGCAAGGATGAAGAGTTCCATCTTTTTTTGGTACGAAAAAGAATGGGGATGCTTGAGGGGATTTAGAGGGGATGATACACCCAGTTGCTAAATGTTCCTTGACAAACGCCTCGCAAGCAAAAAGCTCAGCAGGATTTAAGGGGTATATCTTAGCTATCTTTGGGGTGAACATATGAAGGAGATCAATGGTGTGGTCAAATGGTCTATGAGGTGGTAACTTGGTATGCATCTTTTCTGAGAAGACATCGGCGAAGTCCTGGCACCAATCCGGAACTGGTTGTTCTGTTGGTTTCTCGGTTTGGGCAATTTGGGTAGAAATGGTGATCTTGTTGATTGTTTCACCATTGTGCCACAATTCTCGTTTTCGAAGGTGTTGTGATATCTTTCGATCAGCTTCTAAACCAAGCCATCGAAGGAGGTATCTTCGTGGGATGTGTGGATCATCAGACATTGGGGATGGTGGTTGAGGGATTTCAAGGGTACAAGCATTCCAGTTAATGTAGGGATTCCACTTCCGAAGCCAAGGCATTCCTAGAATGATCTGTCTTTTTCCAAGGCTGAGTACCATGAGATCTATGTCATCAGAGAAGGAGTTGTGTTGAAAAGAAGTATGGGCTTTCCAACATATGGTGCCTTTTGCATTGGTGGTTCCATCGACGTTTATTGCCAAGGTAGGTTTGGGAAGACGGACAAGGGGGAAGTCGACTTCACAAAGGAGTCCAGTGTCGATGAAGTTCCCGGTGGCTCTGCAATCAATGAGAGTGGTGGTTTCGACGAGTTTTGTACTAGCTCGGAGTTTGATAGGAATGCAAAGAGTTCTTTGTTTCGGCAAGGCTACTAGTACATGGGCGATATCATGGGAAGAGGACGTCGAAACATCTTCCCAATTTAAAAATCCTCTGCTTCAAGATTGGTTACGGCTACTTCCTCCACTGGGTCATTGTAGCAGAGTTTCAGGGTTTGAAGGACTTCAGTCTCGTCCTTTCCTTGGGTCTTTAAGGTTTGGACATACTGTTCTAGTGGGGAGAGAGAAAGAATAGTAGAGTTCGATGGGGGAGTGTCCTTGGTCATGGTGGTTTCTGCGTTTTGAACTTTCTGGGGACGAGGAGTTGATGGTTGAGAGGTTCTCTGAGAATGACATTGGGTAGCATTGTGGCCGGATCTTCTGCAGCGGAAACAAAGGCCATCTTTGAAGCATTTAGTGCATTCTGCAGGGGTAAGTTTTCGCAGGGTTACTGCGTCAACGTCCATGGCGTCAGGGTCTTTGGTGGTGCGAGAGTTTAGAAGAGAGGGGGTTCCATGTTGTCCTCTTAGGGTAGCGATGTGCATCTTCTGCGCATGAAAAACCTTGGCTTGTTTAATCCATTTGGGTAGGGTGGTGGGGATGGCGGCCATGGACAAAATCATGGTGGCAATCTGTTGATCGATGCCAAGGGAGAATTGGTCGATGAGCATGATGGGGTCGGTGATTCCTGCTTTAGCAGTGAGGTTTTGGAAGTCGGTGATGTACTTCTGGAATCTATCATCCATATTTCCATTAGGAAGTTTGAACGATTTCTGGACCAGTCTAGTGAGGTCATGTCAAGCGACTGCTTTGATATCGAAGGGAAAGAAGGTGGATTCAAAGTCCAGTATGAGTTTATCAAAGGTTTTATCGGAGGAGAGGGCGTTGGTATCAGCCATTTTGTCATACCACATTTCTGAGAAGGAGACTCCTTGTCCCTTTCTCATCTTGTTGAGAGTGGTCATAACCTGGGTTTCATCTGATGAATATAACTTGGAGTTGATGGCAAAGTAGGCCTTCATGGCCTTGATCCATTTCATGGCATCTGAGGGTTCCCCAGAGAAATCCGCGGGGAGGGCGGCCTTGAGTTTGGAGGGGTTAGACATGGGTGTTGGGGTTATTCTGGGTGCAGGGGGTACAGTGGGTATGAAGGGTGTCACAGCCTGGGAGGTTCTGGATACAGTGGTTTCAGAGTACAACAATTCATCGTCGTTGTCAGAGTCCTGTGGTACTTGGTACCTTCGATGAGAAGGTCTGGATGTCGTGGTAATAAAGGTGGGCCGGTCCTTCTCCTAAATAGGAGGAACGAAGGGAGATTCTTGATCTTTTGTGATGTGAAACGTATGCTGTATGTCGAGCATACTCTGTTTGTCTCGAGGGAGGTACTCACGAAGAGACACAACATCCTCGATAGAACAAAGCTACGACAAAGCCAAGTCAAGGGGTCTGGGTCAAGGGTTTCTCCAGTCGAATAAGACTGAGAACGATGGAGTCTCGAGAACGTACAACAAATGTTGTATTGCGTAGATCAAGAATGAGGAGAGGAGATACAGGCAGATCGGTATAAGTACTAGTGAACTACTGCAGATGACTAATCCATAGAACATCGTAGAAGCAATAGAACGACTGAGTCACGATGGTTGTTAGGGAAAACATAAGCAGTGTGAGAGAACTACTTAGAGGAGAAGGCTGTCCATAGATAGATGAACCAGATGTAAGTGCGTGTCTCCTACCGGCAATAGAAAGAGAGAATGGCGTGGAGAGTGCGTTCAAGGTAACACAATAATGCTAAAGCCATCTGGGTTAAAGATAAGGAGGAAGTCATCTCGACCTGGTGTTAGTATTCCAGGGAGAACGAACATAGAGAAGCGTGAAGTAATAAGGAAAACAGAGGCACACATATACTGAATCATAACAATACCAGCCATCTGGTCCCCTAGGGTGGCAAAAGGAAGATGTGGGGGATGGCTTGACGGAGAAGATCCTCTGGTAATTGGATACTGAAGTTGAGGATCCCTGCCGAGTGGAGTGAGTTGAGAACAATGTTCTGAGTCTTGAAGAGTACCACGACCTCCTTGGATAAGGGGTTGGGGCTCTCTGCAATCTTTCCTCTAGCCATGGCATAATATTGGTAGAGAGTGATGAGTTGGTGAATGTAGAAGGCATGCAGATGCATAGGGAGTCCCTTGAGGGTGAGGATGCAGGAGAACTTTTCCAGGAATTCTGTGATGAAAGTCCTATGGTTGAAGGCAGGGAGCTGAAGGAGAAGGATAAGGAGGTCATAGGTAGAAGACATGTTGGGGATGAGGTTTAAATAGGTGGAGGGGTCATCCTTAAAAGGAGTCCAGATTGAAACTCTGTCCTTGACAAAAAGATTAAGGTCCAGGACAAAAATGAATGGTTATTACAAAATAGGGTGGGAAACTAGTCCCATCCCCATAAAAGGGAATGATGGATCAGAGATCCTCATCATCCATAAGGTCTTCCTTAGCTAGTTGAGCCTGTTCCTCAGGACTGAGGTCTGGAGGATCCCAGGATTGGGCACCACCTCAAGCATTGGTCTCATCAAATTTGTACATAGAAGTCTGATAGGACTGGAGGCAGACGAGTGCCTACTTAAATTGGATTCCACCAATCACCATAATGGAGACAACAGGGCAATTAAGTGAATGAAACATTCAAAAGAGTAAGTAGGTGATGGTGAGGGTGAGGATGGTGAGGTTGGCACACCCTAGGGAGATGGAGAAGGAGAGCTGCATAGTGGGAGTGATTGTGGTGAGCAAAGAAGAAAGGTTCAATTGGGGAAATCAGAAGGGAAGTGAGCCTTATAAGCTGCAAGGGTGGTCCATGTGTGTGTTATGTTGACTTCAGATTTCCAGGTGTTTTTGGCCAAAGAGTAGCCTTTCTATGAGATTAGGAATTGTCAGTGGAGAGCGGATCCTTGGTGAGTGAGGATCTGGTCAATTTTGTATTCCTCCTCTCCAGTGATCAGATCAAAAGGAGGATTATGGAAATTGGGGCCATGCTCGATAGTTTCCCTATAAGAGGAAAGAAGGAAGGCATGGAAGACATCATATATTTTCCATATTGGAGGAAGTTTTAGCAAGTAGGCAGTGCAGGAGATCACCTGGATTATCTTGAAGGGACCTGTCTGCTTTTGGGTGAGCTTCTTAGAAGGAAGCCTCAGTTGGAGGTTCTTGGATTCCAATCAAACCTTATTGCCAAGTTTCCAGGGCTTCAAATTGGAGGAAATGTATTCCCTCATGAGCTGTTGTGCTTGCTCATGAGTGGCATGAGTCTCCTTCTAAGCCTCATCAAGAGAGTGGAGTCATTGTTCGAGGGTGGAAAGGAAGGTTTTCCCGAGGGGAGGATAGGCACAGGGTTCATAGTCCATCATGAGAGAAAATGGAGTTTATTTGGTTACCAAGTGTACTGCAGAGTTATGGGAGAATTCTGCAGTAGGGAGAAGTGACTTCCATTTCAAGGGGTTACCTGCACAGAATATGCAAAGGTAGGTTTCAAGTTCCTGGTTTACATGCTCAGTTTCTCCATCTGTTTGAGGGTGATAGGCAGTGGAGAGGGTAAGGTCATATTGCAGGAGGCGAGAGAGTTCTCAAGCAAAGGCTGAGGTGAATTGTGGACTGCGATCCAAGATGAGCTTGTCATGGAGGCCGAATCAAAGGGAGATGCAATGCCGGTGGCATTGATTGTCTTATGGCAAGGGAGAAAAATTACCCCCTTTGTAAGACCATGGTCTACCATGACCATCACAGAGTCAAAGCCATTAGAGGATGGAAGATCTGTAATAAGATCAACAGAGAGATTCTGGAAGGAATGCATGGTGGCGACAGAGAGGGGAGTGAGTCCTGAGATGGTGAGGTGCATGTTTGTCTTGTGGGACTGGCAAACCGCACAGCTGGCAATGAACTGGCAAAGGAACAAAGTAAGGCCCAGCCACCAATAGTTGTATTAGATCCAGTGATCCATGTGGAAGTAACCCTCATGCCCTCTGGCAGGGGAGACATGCAAGGAAGAGACAAGGTCATGGTGAGCAGACTCAGGGACATAGAGGCAACCCTTGAAATAAAGGCAGCCATCCAAGAAAGTCCAATTGGCTCTGATAGTATGGAGGAGAAACAGAGCTTGTTGATGACCAGGAGATCGGAGGAGGTAGAGTTGGCAATTTTGGCAGCCAACTGCATGTCAATGGCATGGACAAAGGCATCAGGGGGAAGCAGCATTACTTCTGCATTGTCTGAGGTGGTATCCACCTCAGCCATACATAAGAGTGCATCTGCTGGGCCCATCTGAGAACTGGGACGATAGTTCCAATGGAGGTCAAAGTCCTGGATAAAGAGCATCCAATGAACTTGGCGATGAGAAAGCTTATGAGGGGCCTTGAAATATGTGAGATTCTTGTGGTCAGTAAGAATCATCATGGGATGATAAGTGCCAGTGAGATAGTGATGCCACTCCTCAAGGGCAAGAATCATGGCAAGGAGCTTGTGATCATAGATGTCATAGTTCTGTTTGGCAGAACCAAAGGTGTGAGAGTAGTAGGTGCATGGATGAAGGTCACCATTGGAATCCTTTTGTATGTGGACAGCTTCTGCTGTGAGGAGGGACGCATTGGTCATGACAAAGAAGGGTTGTTGAACATTCAGAAATTGGAGGACAGGTTTCTGAAGGAAGCACTTTTGGAGATGGTGGAAGGCAGTCTCCTCAAGTAATCCCCAGTCCCACACAACATTCTTGCTGGTGAGAGCATTGAGGAGGTGGGTGATGGTTGCAAAGTCCAGTATGAACTTGTGGAGAAATTGTAGAAACCCAGAAAGGAGTGAACTGCTTTTATGGAGCAAGGAGGAGCCCAATTGTGGACGATGGCCAGTTTGACTGGGTCCATGGCGACCTCCCCTTCACAGATGATCATCCCAAGGTATTCCACCTTGTGGACACCAAAGAAACACTTAGAAAGCTTGAGCCTGAGTCTGTGCTCCCAGAGCCACTCCACAACCAGTTTGGTGCAGGCCTCATCAGTAGTGAGGTCACAGAAATGGATCAGAAGGTCATCCATATAGATGACCAGCCATCCCTCAGCAATATAATTGCCAAAGATGTGTTCCATGAGGGCCTGGAAGGTGGGAGAGGAGTTGCACATTCTGAAGAACATGACATTGGGCTCAAAGAGACTGAATGGAGTGATGAATGCAGCCTTCCATCAGTTGGCTTCTGTGATGAGGACACTGTTATATCCCCACCAGATATCCATCTTGGTGAAGATGGAAGATCCCTTGAGCTTATCCATCAGATCAGAGATGAGGGGGAGAGGATAGGCATTTTTGATGGTGTGGGAGTTAAGATAGTAGTAGTTCTGGCAGGGGTGGAGGGTGCCATCCTTCTTAGGAATGAAAAAGAATGGACTAGCCTGTGGAGACTTGAAAGGGCAGATTTTCCCATCCTTGAGGTGTTCATCAATAAACACTTTACATGCCTCAATCTCCTTGGGATTGAGTGGATAAGCCTTGGCTCATTTTGGGACAAATTCCTTGTCTAACTTGATTGTATGGTCGAAAGAATGAGAGGAAGGAAGTTGTCCATCAGGGGGTTTCTGGAAAATGTCAGTGAATTCTGAAAACTGCAGAGGTAGTACCTCCTCCTTGGGCTATTCCTTCTGAGTGAGCTCAGTGGACAATGTAGTCTTCCAAAGCCATTTAGAAGAATTCCATGCAGGTCATTTCTGGAGAAGCTTGAAAAGTTTCTCAGAAGGATTGACGTTGAGATAGTAAATCAGATATTATTGCCTGAGCACCTCAGGGTCATCATGTCAATAGAGAGTTTATCAGGGACTCTGATTGCTCCTATGGTCCAATTGATGATGGGATTGACTTTCTGTAACCAGAGTAGGCCAAGGATGATGTTTTGTGAACCACAGTTCAACACCATGAATGTCTGAGTCATATCAACTCCAGAAATGTGGATAGTGAGACGCACTTCATGATGAATGAGTCCACTCTAATTGGAAGTGCCATCCACATTATGGGCTTTGAGGAGTCATGCCATACATATCTTTGGCCACTTCATGTGTTCAACAAGATCCTTGTTGATGAAGCATCCAGTAGCACTGCTGTCAATAAGAGCAGTGGTGTCGACAACTTGTCCCGTAGGTCCAACAAATGCAGATAGAGGGATTTGCAATGATCTAGCATTTTTGTCAGATATAATTACAGAAGCAATTGTGTGGAAAAGCAGTGACGTTGAACCACTCCTTCCATCTAAAAATCCGATTGAGATTCTTCCAGAGAAGGAATCTCTTCCTCTTCTACATTGTTGACATGTTCACCATGCTTGTCAGATCCTTGTTGAAGCAAATCTTCAAGGTTTTGAGAGCAGCGGCACAGTCAATATTCAGGGTACAAAGGTACTCCTGAATTGGATCCTTTTTGGCCAGATGAGGAGGAGGAGGAGACTCAGAGGTCTTGGCAGTATAAACATTCTGGGGATAGGGTTGGGTCCCATGAGGTTGGAAAGGGGTGTTTCCATGGGTTTTGGGATGGTTCTATGTACTACACCCGACCTTGTGACAGACAAAGCATTTGTTGCTTCGCATTTGTTCGGTGTGGGCAGCAGGGAAGAGGTAGATGGCATCGACATCCATGGCTATGAGATCGCATCAATGGGGAGAAGAAGAGGAGGAAGTGGAGGGGATGTATGGCCCTCCCTTCCAAAGGGATTTTAACCAGTTGGCTGCATCAAAGAATTGACCAGCCTTATCAAGCCAAGCAGAAATCATGGTGGGTTCATCTGGCAGGGCCATCATGTTCCACACAAGCAACTCTGTCACTGCATATTTGGCCAGGTCCTTAAGGATATCCTGGTCCAAGACACCACTCCATCCTGCTTTGAGCTCAAAAGCTGAGCAGAATGCATGGAAGTCACCTTGAAAGGGCTTTCCCTGTATGCAAATGTCGTGCAAGGCCATATGGGCCCTTGTAGTGGTGTCCTTGGGCACAAAGATGCACTTAAAGTCCTCCAGCAACTTTTCCAGCATTTTATGTGCTGACTTGATACTTGGATCAGCCAGCTTCATGAGCCATCCCTCAGAGAAGGCTATGTCCTGCCCCTTGCTCATTTTGTTGAGGAAGGTAATGGTGGCGGCATCATTGGAGTAGTGGGCCATATTCATGGTGAAATAAGCCTTCATAGCTAGGAGCCAGCAATTGGCATCCTCAGCTTTTCCAAAGAAGTCATCAGGGAGTCCAGCTTCAAGCTTAGACTGTTTATCGGAAGTAGACATGATGGCAGGTGTGGATGGGTAGAGGGGAGGGTCTACTTGGATGGATTAATCAGAGCAAAGGTAGTCATTGTCAGGTGGGGGTGCCTGTTCAGAAGGTAGAGAGTGGTATTCTGTCATATCCCAGATTTTCGTCAAGTATTCTGCTTTCCTCCAGTTATAACTCTATTCTCATTATTTATTTCACATGACACTCTCCATTGCTAATAAACTTCAAATCTGTGTCTCACTTAGTAGCACAGCTCTGGACATACTTACCTCCATCACAGCGTGGAGATATTTACTTTCAACCTCCATGTAGTTAGTTATTTGGACCTAATTCCTCCATATATAAACCTCCATACTTTGTCTCTGTACTTCAGTTTAAATATCATCTTAATCTCTTTCTTCAAGTCCCTCTCAATCATTACTCTCATTCTCCTCTGAAATATGAGGTCCTTAGGGAACTGGCAAGGGCGCAACATATAAAGTCCTGTGCCAATGACCTCATCCCTCTGTCTACCTCTGACCTCCCATCATACCTCTGGTACAACTTTGATCCAACCTCTGACCTTCTGTGCTTGCACACCTTTGGACTTCTTTGAACTCATATGGAAGAACCAGATTTAACAGTATACATATTTGAACTACATTTGTCAAGTTCTCAGTTATGACTAGCTGCACTCGTGCTACCCATACTCGTGCTATCTGCACAACCCACAACAACCTGCTCCAGACTGCCTTTGGCAGTCACCGAACAATTCCCAGTGAGTTCATCAGTCTCACCACACATACCATGCCCTCAATCTCCAAATTGCAAGGCATTTCGACCTCTCCGCTTACTCCACTCCCCTCCTGCTTCCACAAACCACCTCTGGATGATGAAAACCTTCGTGGTGAATGTCCAGAGAATCCAGTAGGGCGTGGAGCAGGAGGCAGGGATGGTAGTGACGACGGTGACCCAGATGACTCCCCTGACTCTGATGATGATGATGATGATGATCTGTTCATCGACAACAATGACCCTATAAACAACCTTGTTGACGCCATCTGCAATATGACTTGCCAAGCCCTTCATCACAGAAGAGGCTCCTCCAAGTCCAAAACCAAAGTCCATGAACTGGGCATCTTCAATGGATCTGATCCAAAGAAGCTCCACTTGTTCACTGTTCAATGCAAACTCAATTTTCAAGCCAACCCCCGATCCTTCAGAATGGACCATAACAAAGTCATGTTCACCCAATGTTACCTGAAGGGTATGGCTCTGGACTACTTCAAGCTGGACTTGCTCAGAAATGTAGCTCCGGAGCATCGCCTGCTTTGGATGGACAACTGGCAGTTGTTTCTCTATGAACTCCAAGCCAACTTTGGCCCCCATGATCCCATTGCTGAAGCAGAGGCTCAGCTTGAGCAACTGTGCATGCACGATAACCAGCACATTAGCAAATAAATCATCGAGTGAAATCAACTCGGGAACCAAGTCCACAAGTGTGGTTCCAGTGCACTCTGCTGGAGCTGTTACAACAGACTTCCAGACCACATCAAGGATGGAATTACTCATCAGGGCAAGTCTGATACCATCTATGCAATGTGCACTCTCATGCAGCAAATCAACCAAAGGTATTGGGAGTGCATAGAAGAAATTAACCGTGCTTCCAAAGCTCCTGGTTTGACTTCCAACAACTTGTCCTCCCATTCCTCTGCTCCCACTCATAAGTCCAAGGACTCCTCCAAGTCCAAGAGCAAGTCTGCCAACACCTCCGCTCCCAAACCCAACCTCTTATCAAAACTCAGTGCAGACAGCAAACTCACCACTGCTGAATGCCAACGTCGTTGCTTTGACAAGAAACTCTGCATGTTCTGTGGCCCGGCTGGTCACATGGCAAAGGACTGCAAGAAGTCTTCCTTGAAGGCTTCCAAGGCTCATGTGGTTACTACCACCACACCTCCAGAAGACAAACCAGCCAACTCTAAGGAGTCGGAAAAATAGTCTGCAACCTCCACAGCTTCGCATGGTCTGGAGATTGTGTTGACGACAACCACACACTAAAGGAGATTCAACTCAATGCCTCTACTCTCTCTGATCCCAAATCCCTCATACTCACTGTCTCTCTAGTTGCCTATGATATCCCTTCTTTTTCAGTGCTCATAGATTCTGGATCCTCTGATTGTTTTTTATAGATATGACCTTTGTTAATAACCATGGACTTCTGACTTATTCCGTACCTCCACTCCAACTCCGCCTTTTCAACAGTACTACAAATTCAACCATTACCCAAGCTCTCGACATCTCTATTCATTTTGAAACTGGCAATATCACTCTGACGACATTATATGTCACTCCGCTTAATAGCTCCTGTCTTCTTGTTCTAGGACACAACTGGCTCACCCACCACAATCTGTTGATTGATTGGGTTACAAGCAGTATCTCATTCTGTTCACCTGCACAAGCCATGCCAGCACCTCCAAGCTCACTCCCACAGCCTCCGGTCATACCTCTGGCTGACTCTCCCAATCTGCCACATTTCCGTGATCACAAAGCCCCTCCTATCATGTTTGTTAGTGCACCTGCATTTGTGCTAGCTTGTTGCCTGGAAGGCTCTGTCAAATTCAGTCTCCAAATCCGCACCAAGGAGAGTAACCTCCATTCCTCCACCACTTCTGAAAATCCAGTAGATCTCTCCAGTATACTGTACCTCTGGACTACCATGAGTTTGCTTATGTTTTCAGTAAGAGCAAAGCATCCACGCTGCCTCCTCATCGCAAACACAATCTAAAGATCAATTTGAAAGAAGGCACCTCTCCTCCCATTGGTTCCCTCTACTCCCTTTCCTCCACAGAGCTTGAGGCACTTTGTACATTCCTCAATGAAAATCTCACTAACAGATTCGTCCATCCCTCTTCCTCCACTCATGCTGCTCTGGTCCTATTTGTCCACAAGAAGGACAGTTCACTCCACCTCTGCATTGACTTTTGAGGACTGAACAAGACCATAAAGAAAGACCACTACCCACTTCCAAGCATCTCTGACCTCCTAGACACTCCAAGCAATGCTAAGATTTATACCAAAATCAACCTCTGGCACACATACCATCTGGTCCACATCGCTGAGGGTGACAAATGGAAAACTTCTTTCCACATGTGTTATGGCTTGTATGAGTGGCTGGTAATGCCCTTCAGTTTCACAAACCCCCCTGCTGCTTTCCAGCAGTTTGTGAATACAATCTTCACAGATCTACTCAACGTCTACATGATTGTCTACCTAGATGACATCCTGATATTCTCTGTGGACAAGTCTGCTCACAAGAAGCATGTTTGAGAAGTCCTCCAATGACTCCATAAACATAATCTCTATGCAAAACCTGAGAAGTGTGAGTTCCACACTGACTCTACCAAGTACCTCAGATACTGCCTATCTCTGGCTGGACTTACCATGTCCGCTGAGAAAGTCCAAGCCATACAGAATTGGCCTGAACCTCATAAAGTCAAGGGTGTATAGTCTTTCTTAGGCTTTGCCAATTTTTACCATCAATTTATCAACAACTACTCTGCCATAGTCACACCTTTGACTCGCCTTACCTGCAAAGCCATCTCCTGGTTGTTCTCTGATGACTGTCACTCTGCATTCTAGAAACTTAAGGATGCCTTCACCTCCACATCTATCCTCACTCATTGGGTGCCTGATGCCCCTATGATTGTAGAAACTGACACTTCTGACTATGCTATAGCCAGAATCTTTTCTCTCCAATGTCTGAATGAGGAAATCTGGCTGGTTGCTTACTACTCTAGGACACTGTCAGCTCTGGGACATTCTGAGATAGTACCTCAGGAGTATGAAGGGGGTAATGTTACAATTTTGCCTTTGTTCGCCCCATCTGCATTACCCCTGTCCACTCCCGACCCTATAGATGCTGAGGATATGCCTTTTCATTTTCCAGACTTCATTCAGTTTCCACCATTTCCTCTTTAGATGGCACATGGAACTGCACATGCAGCCCATTCCCTATAATGTTAATGTCTTCTCCCTTTTCATTTAGATCCATTCCCAAAGCAGTATGGTCCATCTTCTTTCAGTCATGGTGACATAGCCATCTTTCCTTTCCAACTTCTTAGGCTGCATCCATCTCTTTTCATCATGGTCCATTCCCTTTCTGTCATGGCTTACTTAACCGTTCTCAATTTGTTGTGGTTGGACAGCACCTCCCAAAATAGGATCTCTCATTCCCATTTCATATTCCGCTCTTCCCTATATATACCTTGCTGCATGTACTAGTATTCCCCATCTAGTTCTACACGATATAGCCTAGTTTCTAGTATCACTCGGCCCCATCTGAGTGACACCTTCCCTTCTGCAGTCAGATGCATCTTTCTGCAAGACTTCCCTCCGTACGCCGAATGTTTGGGTATGTGACCTGCTTGTTATTGTTCCCAGCAATGAAACCAGGACCATACTGGAGACTAGTGCTTGCATTCTTAACATAAAGAGCATCTAACAGCCTTGGCGACAAGAAAGCTTATGGGGAGCCTTAAAATATGTGAGATTCTTGTGGTTGGTAAGAATCATCATGGGATGATAAGTGCCAGTGAGGTATTGACACCACTCCTCAAGGGTGAGAATTATGGCAAGGAGCTTGTGATCATAGATGTTGTAGTTCCATTTAGCAGAACCAAAGGTGTGAGAGTAGTAGGCACACAGATGGAGGTCACCATTGGAATCCTTTTGCATGAGGACAGCTCCCACTGCGAGGAGGGAGGCATCAGTCATGACAAAGAAGAGTTGTTGAACATCCAGAAATCAGAGAACAGGTTTCTGAAGGAAGGTGGTCTCCTTGAGTAATCTCCAGTCCCACACAACATTCTTGCTGGTGAGAGCATTGAGGGGGCAGGCAATGGTTGCAAAGTTTGGAATGAACTTGCAGTAGAAATTGTAGAAGTCCAGGAAGGAGCAAACTACTTTTACAGAGCAAGGAGGAGTCCAATCACAGATGGCAGCCAGTTTGACTGGGTCCATGGCAACCTTCCCTTTGCAGATGATCATCCCAAGGTATTCCACCTTGTGGACACCAAAGAAACACTTAGAAAGCTTGAGCCTGAGTCTGTGCTCCCAGAGCCACTCCAGAACTAGTTTGGTGCAGGCCTTGTCAGTAGCAAGGTCACAGGAATGGATCAGGAAGTCATCCATATAGATTACCAGCCATCCCTCAGCAATATAATTGCTGAAGATGTGGTCCATGAGGGCCTGGAAGGTGGGAGAGGAGTTGCACATTCTGAAGAACATGACATTGGGCTCAAAGAGACTGAATGGAGTGATGAACGCTGCTTTCCAGCGGTT
>JBBPOF010000716.1:0-17788 GCA_038091315.1 Porphyrellus cyaneotinctus | reverse complement strand
CATATAAGTCCTGCGCCGACGACCTCATCCCTCCGTCTACCTCCGACCTTCCGTCGTACCTCCGGTACACCTCCGACCCCAACCTCTGATCTTTGCGCTCGCGCACCTCCGGACTTCATCGGACTCGTCCGGAAGAACCGGACTTAACAAACTCCCTTGCCCCCACCAAAGATCCTAATGCTATGGATGTAGATGCTGTCCAGATCACCAAACTCACCCCCAAAGAATGCAAGTGTTGCCGAGACAAAGGCTGCTGCTTCTGCTGCTGACAGAAAGGACATATGTCCTCCACCTGTCCAGGCACCTCCTCTGGCCCCACTCCAAAGAAATGTGTTCAGAAGGTCACTAAAGAAGACCTCCCTAAACTAGAAGAAGTAGAGGATGATGACAATGATGAAGCTATCATCTGCCAAATCTCCTTCACCTCACAGGATTTTTAAAAAGAGAGGATCTGCTGACGCAATCTTCCCCCCACTCATATACATGTGCACCTGTATTAGTATGCTCTGAGACCAAAGCAATTTGAATCCCCATTCAACTCATTGTACCCTTGTACACCATGAAAGTCATCAATACCCATGCCTTTATCAATAGCAGAGCCAAAATCTCCTGCATTGACTGGGCCTTTGTCTGGAAGAATAAACTTCCCACCACTCACCTCCCAGAACCCATCTTCATCTGAAACATTGACCAGACTGACAACAAAGGGGGATGAGTTCTCTTCACCACCAACCTCTTCCTAAACATTGCCTAACGAATCACCTTCTATGTCATGAACTGTGGCAAGGAAAATCTCATCCTTGGCCTCCCCTGGCTTTGCAAAGCCAACCCTAACATTGACTGGTCCCAAAGGACCATCTCCCTCTCTGAATCCATCAATAAATCCAAAGTGCTCTACTCCCTCTATGGATCTGACAACAAACAATATGAACAAAAGTTTGTCAAACCCTTGCCTCCCCCTCATCATATACACATAACCCTGGAAACTAATCAAGAGCTCTATGATTTCCTTTGGGTAGAGTCAGAACAACAACTATGGAACCACCATGCCACCCAAAACTATGCCCTCCATTGCATAATCAATGCTGGAACTACATAAAACCATCAGCAGATTTGTCAGATGCAATGAATGCATCATTCCCACCTCTACCATCACAAAGTTAATCCATGCCACTGAACTCACTATGGCCACCAAAGCCACCAAGCCCAAGGCAACCCTTCCCCCCAGATACACCAACTTCACCTCCATCTTCAGTGGGCCGTCTGCTGGACAACTTCCCCCATCCAGACCTTATGACCACAAAATCAACCTCAAAGAGTCTTTTACCCTGAAAATTGGAAAGCTCTATCCCCTTTCCCCCAACAAGAAAGAAGCAACTGAAAAGTTCCTAGAAGAGAACCTCACTGCAGGAAATATGTGCCCCTCAAAATCCCCTCAAGCCACCCCTTTCTTCTTCATCAAAAAGAAAAATGGCAAACTCCATTCCTGTCAGGACTACTGACACCTCAATGAACACACAGAGCATGACACCTACCCACTTTCCCTCACCAGCAACCTCATTGACAAGTTGAAAGATGCTAAGGTCTTCACCAAGTTTGATGTACAATGGGGATACAACAATGTTCATATCAAGGATGGTCACCAATGGAAAGGTGCATTCCTCACTCACAAGGGACTCTTCAAACCCATGGTCATGTTCTTCAGAATGACCAATTCCCCTGCCACCTTCCAATGGTTTATGAATGACTTCTTCCATGATATGATCACAGAAGGATGGCTCGTGATCTATATGAATGACCTACTCATCGCACCTCCTCACAACACCACCCACATCAAATGAACCAGATGAGTTCTAGAACATATGAAGGAACTCGACCTCCATCTTCATCTTGAAAAATGCAAGTTTGCCACCTCTGAGGTAGAATACCTCAGAATGATTGTGAAATCTGGTACCCTTGCTATGGACCCTGTCAAGCTCAATAGAATCGCTGCTTGGCCCACCCCCACTACTGTCAAATAAGTACAATCATTCCTCAGCTTTGCTAACTTCTACTGAAGATTCATCCAAAACTATTCCACCATTGCACATCCCCTCATTGATCTCATCAAACTCACCCAAAAGTGGGATTGGTTTCATGCTTGCCAGTAGGCCTTTGAAACACTCAAACAGTTGTTCCTTAGTCAACCCATCCTCCAACTCCCTGACCCCAATGCCTCCTTTGCCATTGCTACTGACACCTCAAAATTTGCATCTGGAGGGATTCTTCTACAAGCTGACTCTAATGGCAAGTGGCATCCCTGCTCCTACCTCTCTCAATTGTTCTCCTCTGCCAAATGAAACTATGATATTTATGATAGAGAACTTCTTGCTGTCATTCGTGCTCTTAAAGCATGGCAGCATTACCTCCATGGTTCCCCCTTCTCCATCCAGACATTCACAAATCATAAGAACCTCACTTACTTCTGCCAACCCCAGAACCTCAATCATTGACAAGCCCACTGGCTACTCAACCTCTCTGACTTCGACCTCAAAATGATCCATGTCCCCAAACCTCCCTGGCTGGGCCTGACGCTGTCTTCTGCCACCCTAATCACCTCCCCACATCTGATCTAGATAACAAAGGGACCACTCTCCTTCTACCCTCACTCTTCGTCTGCATTATTGACGCAGTCATGTGCAACCACATTCAGAAGTATTCTAAAGACAATCCCTTCCTCATCACCGCCCTCCAGGCTATTAACAAAGATATTCCCCTGCCATTCCACTCGCACCTCACAGATTGGCAATTGTGCGACAGGGTCCTCACCTATCAAGATCACATCTATGTTCCCCCCTCTGATGACCTCCACTAAGATATCCTCTGGTGCTATCATGACCATGAAATGGCTGGCCACCCAGGGTTCCTCAAAACCCACCAGCTTGTCGCTGCTGAGTACTGGTGGCCCAGCCTCGCCCACTTTGTTCACAAATACATAGAGGGCTGTGCAATCTGCCAAGCCAACAAGGTTAACATGCACCCCATGTGCCCTCCTCTCTCTCCAATCAAATTCCATGCCTCCTGTCCCTTTCAACAGATCTCCTGCGACCTTATCATAGATCTCCCAGCATCCTCTGGTTTCAACTCCCTTTTGGTCATGGTGGACTATGGCCTTACGAAGGGGGTAATCCTTTGCCCCACCAAGAAAACTGTCACCACTGAGGGCATTGCCTCCCTCTTCTTCCACAAGGTTTACAAATGCTTCAGCCTCTATGACAAAGTCATTTCTGACCAAGGCCCCCAATTCACTTTCTCCTTCACCAAAGAACTTGGTTGTCTCTGGAATTATGACCTCTCTCTGTCCACTGCCTATTACCCCCAATCTAATGGAGAAATAGAATGTGTCAACCAAGAGGTGGAAACATTCCTATGGATCTATTGCAGATCACACACAGCCTCATAGGCTGATTCTATTACCCACACAGAGTTTGCACACAATCACCACCCTCACTCCGTCACTGGCAAAACCCCCTTCTACCTCATGATGGGATATGAACCCTACGCTCTCCCCTCTGTCCTCCCTGAATCCTCAGTTCCAGCTGTAGAAACCCATCTCAAAGCTCTATCTGCTGCTTGAGATGAAGCTCTCACCACCCACAAACTCACCCACCAAGTAATGGCTTCCCACATCTGCTCCAAATTTAAACCATTTCTGAAGGGAAGTAAGGTTTGGCTAGAAGCCCACAATCTGAAATGTGACCTCTCATCTTTGAAATTCACCCCCAAACAAGAAGGACCCTTCACCATCACCAACGTCCTATCTCCCCTATCATACAAACTTCAACTCCCACAGACATAGAAGATCCATTCTGTGTTCCATGCTTCCCTCTTATCGCCCTATCATGAAAACCCCATCCATGGCCTGAATCATCCAAAACCACCACCTGACCTTATCAATGGAGAAGAAGAATTCAAAATTGATAAGCTCCTGTGCCACCACAGTCCTCCCTCTCACTGCTCCTTCTTGATCTAATGGAAGAGGTACACAGCTGAAGAAAACTCCTGGGTTTCTAAGTCTGATTTAGGACACACCAAGACCCTCCTCTACACTTATAAATGCTCTCACCCTAAGGCCTTTCCTTCCAGATCCCAAAAATAACTTACCCTTCCAACATTAACACTACTCACACTCATCTTTCATCTATCTTCCTTCCCTCTGCCACCACTCATGGACTTGTCCCCATTTCTGACAATCTTGAACTCCTGGAGCTCCTCCTCACTGTTAGAACCATGATTACTAGGGGGTCCTATGCTCTGTTTTGGCATCAGAGTGCAAGTCCACTTAGGGGTTGACCAAGTCCAGTAACAGGAACAAGGTCCGAGAGTGAACAATGAAGTTCGGGAGTGAAGGACAAAGTCTGGAAGTGGACAATGATATCCGGAGGCGGACAAGGATGTCCAGAGATGGATGATGAAGTTCAGTAGGACAAGGTAGAGAATGAGGATGGATAGGAATGTCTGAGGATGAACGTCCTATGGACATAAGCAGAGGTCACAGTGGACTTGACTGGAGGGGTTAGGGACTGCGGCTTCAGCGACTCAGGTCGGAGCACTGCGCCCTTGTGTGAACTGTGTTCTTGTATTTGATGAGGGATAGAGTTAACAATGGAAAAGCCAGAGGTAATGACAGAGGAGATGGGAGTCAATCCATTAAGGGGGCCAGAGGTTCATGGGGTATTCAAGTCAATATTCGAACTAGAGTATGACACTATACTCTACAAGATTATATACGGAGGTGACAGGTCCAAGTGACTAAGTTAATGGGGGACGGGGTAAGTATGCCAGAGCTGAGACGGAGGTACAAATGGTCCAAAGCTGTGATGGATGCACAAAGGTCCAGAGCTGTGACGGATGCACAAAGGTCCAGAGCTGTGATGGATGCACAAAGGTCCAGAGCTGTGACAGATGTACGAATGTCCAGAGCTGTGCTTCTAAGTGAGACACAGGTTAACTGATTAGCAATGATGTTGTCACAGAGAATGAGTAAAGGGAGTCATAAGGAGGGAGTCATAATCAGGAGAGATGGAAAGGGCAGATTGAAGCCCAGAGGTGCAGGAGTGTGCTGGAGGTGCAGATGAGCAGAATGTGTCAAGAGTCGATGTAGTGGTTGGCGGAGTTGACAGGAGTGACCTGGAAAAGCATTGGAAGCATCAGAGGTGGAGTATGAGGTTGAACCCGAAACATGGGATATGACACTCAGCGATCGCAGTTTGTCCCTACCCATTGAAAATCAGTTAGAAGTAAACTTCCCCTCAACTTCCTTTATTGTGCCCTGAACTCTGCCATCTCCCTCCACCAATATGTCAAGTATTCAATTACCCTAAATGACTCCCCCAAGGACTCCCACCTTGCAGCCACCACTCATCTTTCCTGCATTAACATAGAACACACCATCTAGTACCTACTCACCATGCTCATACAGCTTGGTATGCTTGACTTATCCATCAAAATCCACGACTCCCTCTGCAATAATATTAACTCCCCTGCTCTCACTCCTCATATACCTACCCCAGCTCCACCTCATCCTTGGCACCCTGCTGCCTCTGCCTCATCCCCTCCTAGACCACTTTTGCAGCAGTCCTCCTCATTGTCCTCTAGTGGCTCCATCCACCCCATCATCCTCACTTTCTGTCCCCTCTCTGATGCCAGGCAACACACCCAAGCCATCACCAATAGTATGCATCTCCAGCTCAATGCTGTACTGGTTTCTAGTCATCCCCACTATGATAAAGCCTGCTACCTCTGCCACCACCTTAGCCACATCAAATGGGATTGTCACCTGTACAAATGTCCCTATTGCCATAGGACTGCTCCAGGTCATCTTCAATGACAATGTCCTCATCACCCCTGCTCCCAACCAAAAGCCCCCAGTGTGCCTACCTCCGCTGCCTCTAGCAGCACTTCCTTCAGGTCTACCATGGTCTCCAACCCCACATCCCCACTTGCTGCTACAGCTGACCCAGATGTTGACAATGTTGCATCCACCATCATGGACCCTGGATGGTCCACCCTCCCTAGGACCCTGTCATCCCCTTGTTACATGCCACAACCCATCTCACCTCCCCCATCATTGTCCACTAAATCCTCCCTCACCCACACCCCATCTCCTTCCTTCAGTGACAACAACTATGATGGCTTCAATGACAATGCCATGAGCAACATGACTGGCAAGCCAGTTAACCAGGACCTTTACTTTTGAATGCAAATCTGGCAGCTTTGCCATAACCAGGGGGTAGTGTTACAATTTACCCTTATCCTTTTCTTTTTCCTTTTCATTTGTCATAGCTAAGCCATGATTGGACTTATCTCATTTCTTCCACAATGACTCACCTCCATTCCATCACCTTCCATCATATTCCACTTGCTTTGTCTCATCGCTTCCTTCTATTACATTCCATCTAGTTCCATTTCACTTATTCAGCCAAACTTCCTATGCCTGCCCTTAAAATGTCCCCAGTAGCACTTAAGTCACTGCTCTGGCACCCTTGACTCTCTAAGCTAGATCTACTTGATACCTGCCTTGTATCTCACTTGGCTCTCCAATAGTAGCTCTCTTGCTCACTCCCTCATCACTCTTGTTGAGTGGACGTTCCATTGAAACTCTTCAATTGAACCACTCAAAGTCCACTGTTGTTGGACTGTTTCCTCAAATTCTGGAACTCTTGACCCTTGGAGCTACTCCCCTCAAGTCTATGTCAGTTGCCACCAGTGGCTGTCATAACAACATGCTCACATCCTCCTCCCATCCACCTTGCACATTCCATATCTGCTTCTCCTTTGTATACACCATCATTGTCATCAGACAATTGTGGCAGGCAATGTGACAGTTTATTGTCTGCATCTCCATCCATATCTCTATCAGTACCACTATGATGCTGTGTTCTACCTCCACCAACTCCACTGTGCTGTCATTGCTCTGGCTCAAGCCTGCCTCCTCCAATTGCTGCTTCTTCATTGGTGGTGCAATCTCCTCAACTTCATCATTTCCCTGCTTTCTGTGCCAGATTGGTTTTTCTTCACCTGGACAGTTGCAATGCACCTTGACCACATAGCAACTCTTGCACAATGTTGCCTTGGATTCATCTTGCCACTTGCATGCAAGGTTGTACTTGATGCACCAGACATAGTCTGCTACTCATCTCTTGCCTTTGTTGGCATGCTGTTGTGCTGCTACCTCTGCAGCCTGCTCTGTGGTTAGCCCTGGTCAGTTATGATTGAATGTCACTCACCCATTTTTTAGCCACCTCCTCTGCCTCCTTGTACTATTTTTCCTTCTTAGCCACCTTGCATCATCTCTCCTCCTCAACCACCTGTTGCATCTTCTCCTCCTCTGCCTTCTTCCACACCTCCTCCATCTTCCATCACTCCTTTGCCTCCTTCTTCACCATGGCCCATCATCATCATTTGTATCTTCTGCAAGGCATGCATCAGACCAGTTCTTGATGTCAATGTTGTTGAACATGTTAAGGAAGAAGTTAAGGAGAGAAAAATTCACAAGTCCAAATTTATACCACTGAAAAACAACAAACTGACCTAGAGTGTCAAGAAAGACAGGTCAGCAGTAGGGGAAGGGTATAATATGTTCAACTCCAAGAGAAACAGAGAGGAGAGAGTGAGAACACTACTCAGGACTTACTATTGGTTTGTAGGAAAGAGAAGAAAAGAGATTCTGACCACTCTTGTGATGTGCAAGCAGTAATGAATAGTCTGGACTCTCAGAAATCAGATATGGCAGAGGATGACGACGGAAATGAAAAGAAGTGCACTGAATGATTTCAGAATATGAGTAGAGACATGGAAAATGGAGGGGGACTCCACTCTCAGTAGAAGGAACTCCCCAGAAGTCTCTTGAACTAATGTAAGTACATCTTTTTATAGTCTGGGCATTCTGTTATATCCCATGCTATGAGTTCAACCCCATACTCCACCTCCGATGTTTCTGGACCATTCCAGACCACTCTTGTCAACTCTACCAACCACTATGTCTATCCCTGACACATTCTGCTTATCTGCACCTCCAACACACTCCTGCATCTCCAGGCTTCAATCTGCCCTTTCCATCTTCCCTGAATATGACTTCCTCTTTATGACTCCCTCTTACTTATTCTCTATGACACCACCATTGCTAATCAGTTAACCTGTGTCTCACTTAGAAGCACAGCTCCAGGCATTTGTACATCCATCACAGCTCTGGACATTTGTGCATCTGTCACAGCTCCAGACCTCTTGTACCTCCATCACAGCTTTGGCTTACTTATCTCTGTCCTCCATTAACTTAGTCACTCAGACCTGTCACCTCCATATATAAACTCTTAGAGTATAGTGTCATACTCTAGTTTGAATATCAACTTGAATACCCCACAAACCTCTGACCTCCTTGATGGGTTGACTCCCAACTCCTCAGTCACTACCTTTGGCTCCCCCATCATTAACTCCATTCCCCATCAAATACAAGGACACAGTTCACACAAGGGCACAGTACTCTGACCCAAGTCACTGAAGCCACAGTTCCTAACCCCTCCAGTCAAGTCCACTGTGACCTCCACTTATGTCCGCAGGACATTCGTCCTCAGGCATTTCCATCCATCCTCATTCTCTACTTTGTCTATCACTGAACTTCATTGTCCATCTCTGGACATCACCATCCATCTCTGGACATCACTGTCTGTCTCCGGACATCACTGTCCACTTCTGGACTTCATCATCCACCCCCAGACTTTGTTGTTCACCTTCAGACCTTGTTCCCTATTACCAGACTTGGTCAACCACTAAGCAGACTTGCACTCTAATGCCAATACAGACCATAGGACCTCCATAGAAATCACAGTTCTAACACATTCCCAAGACTATACAGTTCAACAACAAGAACAAATGTTGTAAGAAAGTGAGAATAGTGTAACATGTATGTGGGATACAGCACATAGTGAAGGGGACTTACCAACAAGGTTCAGATGGACATAGGACATGGCAGGGACTGTTGACAATGAATCTGGACCTGTGTGAGTAAATCTGGTGAAAGCAAATAAATGAGACCAGTCAGATTGAAGGCAGAAACAGTGGAAGTGATGGCAGATGGCTAGAATGATGGGATATAATGATGTGGAAGTATCTGAGAAGTGGGGGAATACCCACTTACAATCATAGAGAGCTACAGCTCCCTACACTGCATTGCTAAAGAATTCAGGCTCTAATGCTTCAAACTCCATATGTTCACAATCTGGACATCAAAGCAAACCCCCACACTCATCACATTATCACTATGGCCTTCAGGGGTTCAGATCTAGAGGGAGGATACTGTCATATCCTATGTTTCAAGTTCAACCCTATATATTATATATGCAGACAGACACCAATGGTGATCTATATCCCTGCATCTACTTTGCAAAAATATTCTCCCCTGCAGAATGCAATCATGACATCTATGACCACAAGCTGCTAGCTGTGATCCCAGCATCAGTATCTCCACAGCACCTCCATCCTATGTCCATCCTCACAGATCATAAAAATCTCTTCTATATTAAGAATGCTTATAAGCTATCCTACTGCCAGGTCCACTGGTCTGTCTTCTTACAGGATTTCAACCTCCAATTGGTAATCACTTCTGGATCTCACATAGGACCAGTGTCATATCCCAGAAATCAACCAAGTTCAACTCTGCACTTCTATACCCAATCCACATCCAATCTGCTACATCCACTATGTCCACCACATCTGTTACATCTGCACCTCCTGCACCTCTGCACACTCTACACCTTTGTGCACTTCACACCTTTGGCAAACTCCTGCACTTCTGATATCATATATACCCTTCATTCCAACTATGTTATACTTTGTTTTCTTTCATACTAACTTTTTATGTCACCATCCTGTGTCTTGCTTAGAAGCACAGCTTCAGCATCCATACCTCCAGACATAGCCATGACACCACTCCAGCTGTTGGTCCCTCCATCCTACCCTTAGCCTCTGTTACTAATACACTCTATCTTCCATATATAAACAATTTGTCTACAACTGTCTAACTTAGCTTGAATATCATCTTAAATCTCCAATCATGACCCTCTTCTGATCCTTATCATCTTCAACCTTTAGTGACTTGATCTCCTATGGTCTTGTCAATCTGCCACCTTTTTGCTGCTCAATCTGCTCTTCTGCATTTATCACCAGCTCAATCTGCACTTCCCTCTGAGTTAATCCAACTCACCTCCATAGTCTAACTCCATGCTGTGTGTGGCACACTGCCATGACTTATGTATATACTTCCAACATATTCCAATACCTTCAAAATTCATGACAGACTCAAGTGAGGGTGCACTACATAAGGTGAAGCCAAGTTTCATACATATGACTAAGGACAACTCCAGTAGTTCTGGAGTTGATGTTGGAGTGTGATCATGGCTGGCATGGTCTTAACAACCAGCCAACACTATATATATATCCTAGAAAGATGTCATTGATACTACTGCCAATGATGTCAATGATGCCATCCTCCCTGATCCTATTGTCATCAACACCCTCAATCTCACCCTCACACATCACATCCAAGCTTCTTTGTCCTGGTCTTCCATGCTATCCAGGATAGTTCCTCCATCTTCCCTAGGTCCTCTTTATCTGACTGGACAGTCAACAATGGTCACCTCTATTTCAAAGGCCAGATGTATGTACCACCATCCACATGTCAATCCCTCATCTGTTTCATCCCTGATCCTCCCTCCTCTGGCCATGCTGGCCACTTTTTCACTAAGGCCATTCTCAAATGAAACTTCTGGTGGCCTGGTCTAACCACCATTGTTAATTGCTTTATCTCCAGCTATATGGTCTACCAGCAGAACAAGATGGATTATCACCCTTCTATTCTCTGCTCTCTTCCATTCCCTCCTCTTTAAACCTTTCATTTGAATAACTCTCCATTGACCTCATTATAAATTTACCCCTCTTCTCTGGTCATGATTCTTTGATGGTCATAGCTGACAACAGCTTTATAAAGGGGGTAATTCCTATCCCTTGCTCCAAAACCATTGATGCCACAGATGTTGCAAAATTTTTCTTCAAGCATGTCTTCAAACACTTTGGCCTCCATGACTCTATCATATCTGATAGACCTCAGTTCACATCTGCATTTGCAAGAGAGTTACAGAGGCTTAAAAACCTATCCATATGTTTACATATTTTCACCTAAAGCTGATATCCTATGATGACCCTAATCTGGACTGTCATTATGTTAGTGTATAGAATAAAGTACTTGCTCTTGGCTTTCTATGGCATCAAGAATCAAGACATTCAATTAGGATTTGATGAAATGGCAGCTATTTCAAAATGATGACTCATTCAGACAGTTTTTTGACTTTAAGTTTTAATTACACATACATATTAGACTCTAGCATGCTGTAAAGTGATTACATGCATTTAGTAATGGTTCCTTTATGTTACCTTTATGTAACTGAGTCTCAGACAACACATACAAACCATACTATTCCATGTTTACATGTATATTCCACCCTCCACCATATAATCCATCTTTATAATGAGAGACTATAAAATATCTTTTGAAGTGATTTTAAGTAAATTCTATGGGATTAAGGTATAGAGACCATGCAGACCAGTCCAAAAGCTTAATTCAAATAATCTTTGAATCCTTCTCAATGTTTGCTTAAGATCATTATCATATTGCAAGATAATTACATTTTGTAAGATTTCAAATTTTTCAATGCTTTCTAGCAATTTCTTCTTCAACATTGTCAGATACTGCTCAGTATTCATTCTACCCACTATGTCACTCAAAACCCCCACTGCAGTCAGTCCCATACAATCAATGAGCCTCCTCTGAACATTGCCATAGCCCTCATCCTAGTGAGTAGTGCCTCTTACTTGTTATTTCATATATACTCCTGGCCAATTGATCTAGTCTTGTGGAGTTTTGGCTCACCTGACCATATAACTGTTTTCAGTCCTCCACAATCCAATGTTAATATCTTAGAGCCAGAGCTAATTCCATTTTCTTATGATCACTAGAAACTAGCACTTTTTCTTCTTTATCATAGTTGAGGGTATTTCTCACTATCAGAGAAGTGCCAGTAGCATCAACAATGGACATACTGCATTAAGTGACATAAACAGCATTTTTTACCTTGCTAGTGATGTTTATTACATAATAGCCCCTCTATTGATAGGGGTAAACATTGAATAACTGCCACCATGAAGCCTAGCCTACTCTAGCTGGAGCTTTTGAAGAATATGACATACAGTATCCTTTCATAGGCCGGCTTGGTAAGTAAATTTCCTATAGGAAAGACTAAAAATGAAAAAAAAAACCATCATATTACAGTAGAAATGGATTTTATGAGAAAGGATGGAATATAAATATGGAATAGTATGGTTTGTATGTGTTGTCTAAGACTCAGTTACATAATGGTGACATAAAGAAACCATAACCAAATGTATGTAATCACTTTACAGCATGCTAGGGTCTAATATGTGTAATTAAAACTCAAAGTCAAAAAACTGTCTGAATGAGTCATCATTTTGAAATAGCTGCCATTTCATCAAATCCTAACTGAATGTCTTGATCCTTGAAGCCATAGAAAGCCAAGAGCAAGTACTTTATTCTATATGCTAACATAATAGCAGTCTAGGTTAGGGTCATCACAGAATATCCACTTTAGGTGAAAATATACAAATATGCAGACAGTTTTTTGAGCCACTGTAGCTCACATCCTCAGAGATGATGTTCACCTCTCCATCACTTACCACTCCTAAACTGATGGTCAAACTGAACAAACCAATCAGGAAGTTGAAACATTTCTTTGGATCTTCTAAATCAACAACCCTCCAAAATGGACAGAACTCCTTCCCTCTGCTGAATTCCACCATAATTCTGCCCCTCATAGCTTGACCAAAGTCTCCCCATTCTCACTTGGCTATGAACCTCAATTTTATCCTTCTCTTGGAAAGACCTTCCTTCCTGCACTCAAAAGTCATCTCTCTATCATAGAAGAAGCCTAAAAGAAAGCTCTTGCTGCACATGAAATTATTAAAGGAACTATCCTTCAATTGGTGCAGAGGCACAGCCAAAGGGAGAGCAAAAGAAACACCTAGTGAGGGAGTGACTCACTGAGTTGACTTGATAATACATTGAAGCTTAAGTAGAGTCACTAGATGCCATTAAACAGCAGGTAGTGTTTGATAGAGAGTGTAGACAAAGTTTAAGACATGGGTATGGGGCACTTAGAACTTATATTTGTGGGCAGAGTACTGCACATAGGTTTAAATAGTGAACAGAGATTGCTTGTATGTATCTATGTACTTGCAATGCCCTTGGGCACATCTCAGCTGATTGTCAATACTGTTGAACAGGCCACCTCCATCTGCACAGCAGGAACTCTTCAATGCTCCCCCCCTCCTGAGGAATAAAGAAGGAATAGTGGTACTTGAGCCTGGGTCTCAAGTGTACAAGAGTAATGTTATGATTGTTTATCTGCATGCCAACTTTTTCCTCATTTCTATTATGTACTTACTCCATCCATATATGTACTACCAGGAATGTTTTCCCATGAATGTGATGACTACCTTCTACTTATAGGTCTGTCCTCCTTCAATATCCTTACACTTCCCTACTAGTAAGTGCATTCCCCAAACTGTTCTACTTCTGCTCTTCATTCTAACCAGTAGGGGACAGTTAGCACCAGAAACAAGCCCACACAAAACCACCTCCCCACTACTCCTTCAACCACACTATCAACTTTCTCCCATTGTTCACTCCTAAAATCACCAAAGTATATCCTCTCAAGCCAGCAGAAACAGACACCTGCAAGGTGTTCATCAACAAACATCTTGCAACTAGTTGGATTGTACCCTCCAAGTCACCTCAAGCCTCCCCTTTCTTCTTTATGCCCAAATAGGGCAGATCCCTTCATCCTTGTCAGGATTATCACTATCTGAACCACTATGCTATTCAGAATGCCTATCCCTTACCCCTTATTGAACTCATCACATTAATACAATTAAGAATTTGAAGATGCTTATATGTATATTACATGACAAGAAGCAGAATAAACAGGATTAATACCAGTTCTTCTGAACTGCTGCATAGTGTGATAGCTCAGAATTGGTAATACTTGGAATCAGATCCTTCAAAGCAAGATTGAAGTCATCTGCCTTTACCACTAACTGTAAATCTGCATCCATCTTCATTTCAGAAACAAAGAACTGAGAAGAAATGGGATGTTGTTGATACTTGTGGAGTGCATTCAGCTCAGCTACAAAGAATGATTAATAGACAATTGAGCTTTTTAGCCAATGTAAAGTGCAAATACCTCTTTCCCTTTCAAGCTCTGCAACTTTGCATGAAAGTGCATGAAGTAGTGCATCAGCACACAAAGCATAGAAATCTGCTCCCGTATAATTGAATGGGCAATGAGCAGCAAATGAAGCAAGATGGAGATTGGAATGCAAGTTGAACCTGCGAGTCAAAGCCTTCAAAATATCAAGCTGAGCTTCATGGGTCTCAGGGACACCAAGATAAAGCATTTTGTCAAATCTGAGTAACAAAGTCAGCCAGAACTTTGAATCAGAAAAGATAATCATACCGTCCAGGACGCAACAGTGCAGGATCCAACAAGTCTGGACGATTGGTAGCCCCAATTACAAATATATCCACACCTCCCATACTCATTCCATCAAGCTCAGCTAAAAGCTGGCTCACAATGCGATCCATAACTCCACCAGAGTCACCTTGATTTCCTCTTTTCGGAGCTATTGAATCAAGTTCATCAAAAAAGATGACACAAGGTCTAGCATCTCTTGCCCTTTGGAAAACCTTTCTGACATTGGCCTCAGATTCACCAATGTACATATTGAGTAATTCTGGGCCCTTGACTGAGAAAAAGTTCAGAGAACAGGATGTTGCCACTGCTTTGGCAAGTAGTGTTTTTCCAGTACCTGGAGGGCCATACAGCAGAACACCTATAGCAAACCACATAGTCAATAGAAATGCAATCCCATGTAAAATCAAATAACCTGATCTCTTCTTGAGCCCTTCTTGAAACAATCCAGGATGATCCAGTGGTAACTGCACTGTATCAAGAATCTCATTCTTCACTAGACCTAGTCCTCCAATATCTTCCCAATGAACTGTTGGAATAGTAGGTGCACCCATAGTTTGAGCAAAAGTTGTCCTAGCCTTGAGCAAAGCAGTATCAAGTTGCTTTGTGGATATGACTGGCTGGGTAACCAGCTTTTGTATGTCACTATCTACAATTAAGCAACAGCAGCCATAATTTGTAATATTGAACTTACCCCAACACCATACAAAGACATGACTTTTTTACCAGATTAGCCAGGTCCAAGGCAACCAATGCTGCAGACTGCTTGGCCAAAGCAGCAACAGATACATCAGAGGCAAGGAGCCTACCCTGACTCTCGACCTGATCTAAGAGCAGACAGAAGCGCCCTTCCTCACTCAATCCCTAAGTATAGCACCTAAGATAAGAACACACATATAACACTTAAGTTGACACCTACCTCGATCTCTATCTCATTACTGAATGAGATATTTTCAGGTATTTTACCCTGTTCCACTATCCCAAGAAGCATACAATGCTGTCCCTCAGTCTTGTATACATCTTCAACACTCTGTTGTAGTGTCTGAAGCATAGATGGACCTAAAACCGAAATAGTAAAATTATAAGTGTAAAAGATGGGAAAACAAACCTTCTTTGCCATCCACAGTGATTGCCATATGGTTCAATGCATCAGCATGGCGAAGCACAATCAAACATGGTGAACATGATATGGCATCTTCCACCTGCTCTCGTAGCAAAGCCTCAGTTTTGGCAGTTGTGTCCGAAAGAACACCATAGCAATTGATCTATAGGACCATCATCTCAATCTCAACCAAATTTGATGCAATCAACCAATTACTAACCTCCACAAGATGCATCTGAAGATGGCGGGCAATGTGTGCTGCCGCCGAGAATTTACCTGTTCCCCTGGATCCCGTGATGAAAACTGTAGACCGTACACCCAGGCCAGCTGCTTTGTCAAGAAGCATGGCATTCGACAACTGAGAGAGCTGATGAGAGATTCCAAGCGCTGGTAATGTCACCCGCGCGTGACCTAAGAGGGAAAGTTAATGCGAGCGCGAACTAAAAATGACCGAAATGACACCGAACCAAGTCCATAATAGTCAAATATATCTGGAACCCTAACATGTTCAATTCCGACTTGGATAATCCTCGTCACATTGGAATCGACGAAGCAGCCAACATGGAGCCTCGGAAAAGGTTGCCCCTGTGAATGGACAATGACGGGATCGTATTCCACATTCCGAACAACAAAATAGACCGCAACATTTGAGCACTGGTCAGCAACACTCCGTCTGAAATCGCCCGGATGTAGAATACAACAAGGATCCAGCGAACGATCAACGTTAATCTGCAACGGGATGAGATCTCCGTCTGTGACCAAACGTTTCGACGAGCCAAAGTATTCGTGTAAAGCATCGATAAGCAGTGGTTCATAGCGGCGATGGATTGAGAACGGCGAAGCTACCCTCGCCAACTCAATACAACTTGCTGTCGGAACACCAGGATCTCGCGTTCCATACGGGGATATGCGAACCACGATTTGCTGACAGCCGCGTGGGCATAAGTTGTGGAGAAGAGCGGGTGATAACATAGCAAATTGCCTGCACGAATCGTTGAAGGCTTCATCAAGAGCGCTGATGCGCACCAAACGAAACGCCGAAGAGTCAACTGGGGAAGCTAGAACCTTTTCGGGATAGTTTGAACGTGGAAGCATGAGAGAATACAAGATAGACAAACCCAATCACCGTTTAGGACCCCAAGAGGACGCAAATCACTTGAACGGATATAGACTGTAAGCTGATCTAGATCATAGTCGATTGATGACTGCAGAGTTTCGACATTGAATATGACTCCTGAAAGCTTAACTATGAGACATGAAGCACTGGCATTGCGATGTTGCTAAATCCTCACCACCGTTGTTTACCTGAGACAAGGGTTCCGCAGGAGACAATACACCAGACATAAGAAATGATTCGCTGATTTCCAAGTTCGCGTTCCTAACTGGGCTGTCCACTTTGCGTGATACTCCACACAATTCATCGGAGGTGGTTACTACGAGCCGCGTAGACCCCCGTTTTGCGATGCCTTGCCTGTGAGGCAATGCGAGGCCAACAGCGTATCCCAAGAGCGATGGAGGACGTTGAATCGATGGTTCGCATGTAGAGAAAATATTCGAGGGCACAAAAATATCCTCGCCGTCTCTGATGATGACATGGGATTCGAAGAACCAATTTTCGAACACCGGTCCGTGAACGGACGCCGCAAAGTAGGCATTCTCGTGTTTTGCAGTTAAAACGACCTCTGTGAGGGTAATGTTCTCCACCGTAGAGAGAACGACGGACTTGAAGGATCCATCTAAACCCGGATCGAAAGGTTGAAAGATGGTTGGGTAACTGACTAGCCAAAC
Organism: Porphyrellus cyaneotinctus; assembly: GCA_038091315.1. Taxonomy (NCBI): domain Eukaryota; kingdom Fungi; phylum Basidiomycota; class Agaricomycetes; order Boletales; family Boletaceae; genus Porphyrellus; species Porphyrellus cyaneotinctus. The sequence goes on along the minus strand of JBBPOF010000716.1, from coordinate 262 downwards.
TGGCGGGATAGCGATCTCGGACACCTTCACTACGGTAAATGACAGAACGTGGAGGCGTAGAATAGTACGTACATTTATATCAGGGATAGCCCAGCAAGCAAGATCATTGATATGATCGGAAGACAACCTGGTTGGGTACTTGCGCTTCGACTTTATGGACACGACACTCCGTGAATCGTCTGAGAAACAAAGGGCATCCCATATATCTTGAGAGACGAGAACGGTATCTTCGCCTGCGGCATCCTCGCCACTCTGGACCGAG
>JBBPOF010000715.1:0-17801 GCA_038091315.1 Porphyrellus cyaneotinctus | reverse complement strand
TGCTGGGGCAGTACTCATGCAAGATGATGTCAGTGGTGATCCCCATCCCTGTGCATACTTCTCCAAAACCTTCACTCCCGCTGAACGAAACTACAACATTTACGATAGGGAACTCCTCACTGTTATCCTCACCCTCTCTGAATGGCTACATTGTCTTCAGGGAACCCATCATCCAGTTGTTGTTGTTACTGACCACAAAAACCTTTCCTATGTCAAGGATCCTCGAAAACTTTCTTGTCACCAAGCCCGACCTAATGGGCTTTATTCCTCCAAGACTTCAACATCATCTGGAAAGTAACTCCTGGATCCAAAATGGCTCCAGCAGACGCTCTCTCTCAAAGGGATCATCTGGATACTACAGCTGACAATGCTGATGCATCCATTTGCCCAGACCCAGTGGTTGTCAATGCTCTTGACACCTCTCTCGCCTGCAAGATCTCACTCTCCTCTTCCTCAGATACCCTGGTCTTGCGAGCCATTGCTAATCTCCAACAACATTCGCTGCTGTTTCCTCGTTCTTCTCTAGCGGATTGGGCCATCGATAATGGTCATCTCTATTTCAAAGGCTGCATGTACATTCCTCCGTCTTCTCGTCACTCTGTCATCTCAGCCTTACACTCTTGCCCTTCAACAGGTCATATGGGACGTTTCCGCACCAAAGCCATTATTGAACGTGACTTTTGGTGGCCAGGGCTATCGTCCTTTGTCAATGCCTTCGTTTTGGGCTGTGCTGTCTGTCAGCAGAACAAGGTTAATACTCATCCAACATGCCCTCCCTTGTCCCCGATACCCTCCTCAGCTTCTCTTCCTTTTCGCCAACTCTCTGTCGATCTTATCACCAACCTTCCCCTTTTGGCCAGATTTGATTCCTTGATGATTGTGGTCGATCATGGCCTTACGAAGGGGGTGATTTTGTGTCCATGTACCAAAACTATTGATGCCGCTGGAGTCGCCAAACTTTTCTTCAAACATGTCTATAAATGATTCAGATTATATGACTCTATCATCTCAGATAGAGGCCCTCAATTCGCCTCCGCCTTCGCCCTAGAACTCACTAGGCTTCTTAACTACGACATCTGCCTCTCCACCACTTATCACCCTCAAACTGACGGCCAAACCGAACAAACAAATCAGGAAATCGAAACCTATCTCTGTATCTTCTGCTCTAACAACCCCTGAAAATGGACAGAGTACATCACCACTGCTGAATTTCATCACAACTCTGCCCCGCACAGCTCTACCAAGACTTCCCCTTTCTCACTACTCCTTGGATACGAACCATGATCATATCCTCCTTTAGGCAAAACCTTTCTCCCTGCTCTTGAAAACCGACTTACTCTCCTTGCAGAAGCTCGAAAAGAAGCTCTTGCAGCATATGAAACAGCCTGTCGGATCATGACAGAACGTTCCACCCGAAAATTCTCCTCCTGGAAAGTAGGGGATAAGGTTTGGTTAGAAGCCTCTAACCTCCGCCTATCACCGCTTACCTACCGCTTGCGTCTTCCTCCCACATGGAAGATTCATGATGTGTTCCATGCCACCCTCCTATCTCCTTATCACAAAACTGTTGCATATGGTCCCAACTTCTCTCAACCTCCACCTGACTTGATTGATGCTGAAGAAGAATACGAAGTTGATCGGATCATTAGTCATAGGGGCAATGCTGGAAAACACCGATACCTAACCGCATGGAAAGGCTATCCATCCTCCAAAAATACTTGGGAACCTGAAATCAATCTCCACCATGCCCCTGAAATACTCAGGATTCATAAGTTGAATCACTCCTTGAGGTAAATTCGCAGGAAGCAGCGTCTCTTAGTGAGTACCCCCCTGCGAATGTTCAATTTCTCTATCGAAACCATCATCTTCGACTCTCCCGAATATGTCTTTCCTATCTTCGTCTCGTTCCTCCTCCTCTCTGTCTTCCTCTCCAAATACTTCCCCTTTGCATACTCGTCCTGTTCGACCCTCTTGTTTGCCTCTATATTTTATTCTCATTCTTTATGCCGCCATTCTCACAACACCACATATCTGCCACACCCTCGAGGATCTCTATCTGTTTGAAGAAGACTTCGTCACCCAGGAACTCATCAAACTCTTCCACAAAACCCTGACAGTTGAACAATATCATCGTCTTGCTCATCCTTCAGACCCACCCTCAGATTTCGGTATTCCTCTACAGCTTCATATATCTGCCCTTCCTTGTCATATTCTCACCATCCTCCATTTATACGGATTCCACTCCTTCGTTGAATGTCTACCTACAGTACCACCGTCATCTATCCCATGTTCAGATGAATCTTGTTACAACTTTTCCCCTGGACACCCCACCTATGGCCTCCTCTACCCCTATCCTATCCACTGCCATTCCGCCAGATGCCGACTTCGATGACATGCCCTTTCGTTTCCCTGACTTCATTCAGTTTCCACCATTTCCTCTCTAGACGACGTTTGGATCCTTTCCCGCGTCCACTTCCGTATTCAGTCAGCGTTTATGCCCTCCTTTGACCACTTCCCAAAGCAGTATGGTCCATATTCTTTTCGGTTGTGGTGACGTGACCTTGGTTTCCTTTCTGACTTCTGGAGTCGCGTCACATCCCTTTGTGCTATGGCTTACTCACCCATTCTCGATTCGTCTGGACGGACAGCATCTCCTAAAATGGGATCTCTGGCTCCCATTTCGTACCCCGCTCTCCACTATATAAATGCTGCCCATGTATTAGTAGTTCCCCATCTAGTTCTACGCTATACAGCCTAGTTTCTAGTACCACTCGGCCCCGACTGAGTGAGACCCATCCTCCGTCAAGTCGCCAACCTCTGACGAGACCCCCTTCCATACACCGCCGTCTGCGTGTACGAGACCACTGACTCTGCTTGAGCCCACAAGAGACTCAGGACCCGCTGGAGACTAGCCTCAGCGTTAACAAATCTATCTATCCATGTCTATGGGAGAATGAGACAGATACATGGAGGCCACCGACTTCCTTCCTCCTTGGTCCCCACCTACTTTACCCATTCCTCCTCCCAGACCCCAAGGAGAAACCTTCGTACCTGCCACTCCCGCTCTAGCTTCATGCATTTCGTCTCGTCCCTGCTCCCCCATGACCTTGCTATCCGAAACCTCAACCACACTCAAACCATCTGTCCCCTCCTCTCCTATTGAATGACCTCTCACCCCAGTGACTATTCGCTTCCCACATGACCATGATACTGTTGGCCGTCATCTTGACGAAGATGCTCGACAAATCTTTAGATCATACATGTACTATACTTGCAACGCCGCTGGTAACAACGTCCTCTCAGCAACTTCTCATGTTTTGCCAAACATATTTCCTCCAACCCCAGCCACCCCCGCCACCCAGTGTTTTCGTTGCCACGGTCTTGGGCACTTGCGAGACGACTGTCCACACTATGTCTGCCCCAAATGTCATTGTGCCACTCCCAGTCATCCAACACATTTGTGTCTCACCACCCAATGTAGCATTTGTCTTCGATGGGGACATGAATCCTGATTTTGCCCTGGAGTACCTTGCTCTGCTTGTGCTGTGTTCGGGCACCAAGAAGTTGATTGTCCTTTTACGGTCCTTACTTCCGAGCAGGCTGCAACCATCTTCTCCCCAGGAGCTCTCCAATGAGAACCCCCTCCTCCTGATGCGTAGAAGTAGCACTTTACTTGAGCCTGGGGCTCCAGTATACGAAGGGGGTAATGTTACAATCCAGTATATGTGCACCTCTGTTTTCCTTATCTCTTTACATTCCTCTTTGTTTATCCTCCTGGGGATACTTATCCCTGGTCAAGATGACTTTCTCCTTCTCTTCGGTTCCGGAGGGTTTAGCATCATTGCACTACCTTAGGTGCACTCCCCACACCGTTCTCCTCTTTCTATTGCCAGTAGGGGATACGCGGTTCTCTCTCTCTCCTTTCATCAATCTGTGGACAGCCTTCTCCTCTAAGTAGTTCTCTTGCACTGCTTACGTTTCCCCTGACAACTATCGTGACTTATTCATGACTCATTCATTCTATTGCTTCTATGATGTTCTATTGATTGGTCATCTGCAGTAGTTTTCCAGAGTACTTATACCGAGCTGCCTGTATCTCTTTCTCTATTCTTGATCTGCGCAATACAACATTGTTGTACGATCTCAAGTCTCACTCGACCTCAGTCTCGTTCGACTCAAGGATCTCTTGCCTTTGACCCCTTGACTTGCTTTTGTCGTAGCTTGATCCTATCGAGGACATTATGTCTCTTCATGAGTACCTCCCTCGAGACAAATCAAGTACGCTCAACGTACTACATACGTTTCGTGTAACACCAACCAGTCTTCAATTGACCACAAAGGAAACCTGTGAAGCACTTGCATCGACATCAGCTGCATTTCTCATTGAAAAGACACCACTTACCTCAAACGATCACCTTCCAACATTTGTTCCCTCCTCAGTGACACCTTGCTGCAAGCAAAAACTTGAACTACTAGACAAGGTTCCAGAAAGCGAACTGGAGAAAGCTTACCAAGGTGCATTGCGTCAGTTGTTGGACCGCAACAGCCATCAGAAGTCAGAGATTCTCAGGATGCAGTCATCCATTGTACTCCAGTCAATGTACTGTGATAGACTCTCTGGACAGTTAGCAGCCCAGGAACAAAAGGAACAAAATGGAAAGAAGAAGAGGGCAAAGCTGATGGGAGATGGCTTATCTAGGTATTTGACAGATGATGATTTTTACAGCCAAGTAGCGGAGCATGAGACACGAGCAGTTGAAGAGGAACAGGTGTGGGAAATGTGCCAAAAACAGAGGGATGAGAGGGCCAAAGCACTGACAACATGGAAGGAGGCAGAAACAGCATGGTTAGAAAGGAACAAGGTCTGATGACAGGCATTTAAGGAGGAACTTGCAGCATGGGAAGCGGAGAAGGACTTGGCTAAGACTGAGGGGCGACACACTCATTGGAACTGTCCGACACTTGGGAAAGTCATAGAACCACCAATTCCTAAGCTGATTTTTGTTGCAGAAGGTGAAGCGGATGGGAGAAGGGAGGAGGGTGAGACTCCCAACAGCAGCGATGAGAGTGGGAGTGAGAGTGGACAATGAGGCTGATAACGTGTAGCAACGCTTAGATTTCATAATGATTCTGATATACCATTTCAGGACTGGCGCAACTGGTGGTGGAAACCTGATAACAGTGCAAACACAAATTCAATGACTCCAATTGCACAACACCATGGATCCACTGGTCAATTTTTGTAGACATAGTTTACATGCTAGAAATAGTGTACATGTACTCTGATCTAAAAAAAATGTTGATGTTGGGGAATGTGAGTCACCTTAAATTTGCTGGCACAAGTGGTGGTGGATGACTGTATATAGCTCACATCGATGAAAACGATCATGTCCTAATAGATAGCTCCGCCAGGTTTCCCCCAATTTGGATGGAGGTATGTACCTTGGGTTGGCCTTCCGATAGGCAGAAAGCATCACAGACTGCAAGATTGACCTGTGCAACCAGGTGTTGGAAGAACTCCACCACCTTGTTCTCTGCATCCTCCACATCCATGATAACCGAGTCACAGAAATACTGCCAAACTGTAGTATCTTCAGGAGGATACACCCCCTCTAAATATCATCACCATGATCAGCAACACCAAAACACGACTACATATACATAGCAGACTTGCCATGTCGTTCCCTAGGATGACGTAAGTTGAACAGGATTGTGAAAACAGGCTTGGCCATCTTGTCAACCATGCGAGACTTTCTGTTACAAATTTCCCTCTCATCGACCCGCCTGTTACGATTCAATATATGTGCGCCTCCGTTTTCCTTATATCTTCTCGTTTCTCCACTTTTGCCCTCCCTGGAATGCTAATGCCAGGTCGAGACGACTTCCTTCTCCTCTTCAATTCGGATGGCTTTAGCGTCGTTGCGTTACCTTAAACGCACTCCCCACGCCGTTCCCTTTCTCCTTCTCTATAGCCGGTAGGGGATACGCACTTATGCTTGACTCATCTATCTACAGACAGCCCTCTCCTCTAAGCAGTTCTCTCGCACTGCTTACATCTCCCCTAGTTACAATCATGACTCACCTAATCGTTCTACTTGTTTCTACGATGTTCTATCCTATTAGTCATCCGCAGTAGTCCATTAGTACTTATACCGAGCTGCCTGTACTTTTCTCCTTATTCTTGATCTGCACAATACAACGTTCATTGTACGCTCTCAAGTCTCCCTTGACCTCAGTCCAGTCGACTTGAGGAACCTCTTGACCTTGACCCTTGACTTGTCTTCTGTCGTAGTTTTGTTCTATCGAGGACGCTGTGTCTCTTCATGAGTACCTCCCTCGAGACAAACAGAGTGCGCTCTACGTACAGTGTACGTTTCGCGTAACACCGCCCGCGCTACCCCTATCCGCCCCCACCATAGATAATGATGAGATGCCCTTTCATTTTCCAGACTTCATTCAGTTTCCACCATTTCCTCTCTAGATGATGTCTGGATCCCTTCCCCCGGTCCGTTCCCTATTATATTTCTCTCCACACTTACTTCGTTTAGCTCCATTCCCAAAGTGGTATGGACCATTCTCTTTCGGTCATGGTGACGTGTTCTTGTTTCCTTTTCTAACTTCTGGAGACACGTCCATTCTCTTTTGGTTATGGCTTATGTATTCCATTTCTCCTGACTTGTCATGGACGGCCACTTCTCCTCAATAGGATCTCTGGCTCCTATTTCGTACTCCGCTACTCTCTATATAAACGTGCTGCATGTATACTAGCTCCCTATCTAGTTCTACGCTTAACAGGCATAGTTTCTAGCCCACTCGGCCCCGCCTGAGTGAGACCTTCTTCCGCTAGTTGTTGCAACTTCTAGCGAGACTTTCCTCCGTACGCCGACATCTTTGGGTATGAGACCTATCGTTCGTTGTTGTCCCAGCAATGAGCACGAGATCCACTGGAGACTAGCCTCAGCGTTAACAAAAGAACTAGATCTCCTTCCATCCTTGCCATCGCGCAACAGGACACCCACCTTTCACCATTCGCCGCATCAACCTCAATGATCTCCTCACCGACCTATCCGACACCGACGAAGAAGCTTCCAGCTCTTCTCCCGGTACCCCTACATCTTGTAGCCGATCTCCTTCTGAATCATCCTCGAACGAGGAGTTTCATCCAACTGAAGAATCAAGAGCTAGTACTTCGCCACCTAGGCTCGATTTACCAAGCACCGCCCAACTTTCCGGCAGACCCTTCCCAGAATCTTTAGCAGTCACTAGTACATCTTCTTCTCTCACCCCCCACGCTAACACTCCCTGAGGAGAGGTCGTTGCGTCTCTTCATGAGCACCACCCTCTACCTCCTAGGTTAGCGCCTCCCATAGACAACTACTTCAGTGAGCCTATCATCGTTGACCCCCCACACCTCCTTACTGCACCGCCCGCCATGTCTTCTGACAAAACATCTGAGCTCAAAGCTGGACTACCTGATGACTTCTCTGGGAAAGCCGAGGATGCCAATCACTGGCTCCTGGCTATGAAGGCCTATTTTACCATAAATATGGCCTATTACTCCAATGACGCCGCCACCATCACCTTCCTCAACCGAATGAGCAAGGGACGGGGCATAGCCTTCTCTGAGGGATGGCTAATGAAGATTGCTGATGATACCATTGATGCATCTGACAAGACGCTGGGGAAGTTGCTGGAGGACTTCAAGTGCGTCTTTGTCCCAAAAGACACCACCACAAGAGCCCGGATGGCCTTGCATGACATTCGCATGGAGGGAAAGCCCTTTTCAGGTGACTTCCATGCCTTCTATGGAAAGGAGGGCCGTACATCCCTTCCACCTCTTCCTCTTCCTCCTCCCACTCACGTGATCCTATGGCCATGGACGTGGACGCCATTTGTCTCTCGCCTGCTGACCGCGCCAAACATATGCGAAGCAATAAATGCTTCGTCTGTCACAAGGTCGGGTGTAGTACACGGAACCACCCTTGGAACCGCGGAAATACCCCTTTCCAACCTTGCACCCAACCCCATGCACAGAATGTTTGTGCTACCAAGGTTTCACCACCTCCTCCACCCCCACCTCCGGCCAAAGAGGATCCTATCCTAGAGTACATCCATACTCTGGACATCAACCACACCCACGCTCTCTGTACCTTGAAGATTTGCTTCGAAAAGGACGTCGATGAGCAGGGCAAATGGGTCAACAATGTGGAGGAACAGTTCGGCTCAGATGATGGGCCGCAACCCGAGGAACAGAATTTTTAGATGGGAGAAGTGAATCAATGTCACTGTCTCCCCATTCAATTGCTCCTGTAATTACTTCTGACAAAAATGCTAGATCGTTACAAATCCCTCTATCAGTTTTTGTTGGACCAACAGGACAAATCGTCGACACCACTGCTCTTCTTGACAGTGGTACTACTGGATGCTTCGTCGATCAGGACCTTGTCGAACGCATGTGATGGCCAAAGACATGTATGGCACGACCACTCCAAGCCCATAACGTGGATGGCACCACCAACCAAAGTGGCCTCATACGACACGAGGTAGCACTTACAATCCGTGTTTCTGGCGTCGAGATGGCGCAGAAATTTATGGTCATCAACTGCGGCACCCATAACGTCATCTTGGGGCTGCCTTGGTTACAACGGGTTAACCCTGTAATCAACTAGACGACTGGAGCCATAGGACTCCCCGACAAACTTCCTATCCCCCGGCACGATGACCCGGAGGCAGTTCATTAGCGGTACCTAATCCGCTATCTTGACGCAGATCCCACCTGGCGAGTAGAGAAACTTGTCCAGAAGCGACTTGCCCAACATTCCCCGGAGTGGATCCGGAGAACCACGCTGTCCACCGAGCTCGCTCAGAAGGAAGTACCAAAGGAGGAGACACTTCCCCACAATATGAGGAGTTTGCCAACGTCTTCCGCAAACCTCCCAATGGACAACTCCCTCCATCTCGATCGTTCGATCACACCATCAAGTTAGACAAAGACTTCATCCCCAAAAGAGTGAAAGCCTATCCGCTTAATCCAAAGGAGATAGAGGCATGTAAGGCGTTCATTGACGAGCATCTAAAAGACGGTAAGATCAGCCTGTCTAAATCCCCGCAGGCTAGCCCCTTCTTCTTTGTACCAAAGAAGGATGGCACACTCCACCCCTGCCAGGATTACCATTATTTGAACTCTCACACCATCAAAAACGTCTACCCTCTCCCCCTTATCTCTGATCTTATGGACAAGCTCAAGGACTCCTCTGTTTTTACGAAAGTGGACATCCGTTGGGGTTACAACAACATCCTCATCACCCCCGCCGATTGCTGGAAGGCCACCTTCATCACCCCGTTTGGGCTGTATGAACCTAATGTCATGTTCTTCGGAATGTGCAACTCCCCTCCTACCTTCCAAGCCCCCATGGACCACATCTTCGGCGATTACATCACAGAAGGGTGGTTGGTGATTTACATGGACGATCTCTTGATCCACTCTCCTGACGTGGCCACGGACGAAGCACACGCCAAGCTTGTCCTCGCCTGTCTTCGTGAGCATGGTCTCAGCCTCAAGCTCTTCAAGTGTTTCTTTGGTGTCCGTGAGGTGGAATACCTCGGGATGATCATCCGCGAGGGGGAAGTTGCAATGGACCCAGTCAAACTGGCGGCCATCCGTAATTGGATCCCTCCTCCCAATGTCAAAGCAGTTTGCTCTTTCCTGGGCTTCTGCAACTTCTATCGCAAGTTCATCCCCGACTTTGCGACCATTGCCCATCCTCTCAATGCCCTCACGGGGAAGAACTTCCCCTGGGAATGGAGACTCCTTGAAGAAATGGCATTCCGATGACTTCAGAAGTGTTTCTTGAAGCAACCGGTACTCCGTTTTCCTAATGTCCAACAACCCTTCTTCGTCATGACTGACGCCTCCCTCCTCGCGGCAGGAGCGGTCCTCATGCAGAAGGACTTCAATGGCAAACTCCACCCGTGCGCCTATTATTCCCACACTTTTGGTTCCGCTGAGCAGAACTACGACATCTATGATCGCGAGTTGCTCATGGTCATCCTGGCCCTTGAAGAGTGGCATCACTACCTCACGGGCATCTACCACCCGGTGATGATTCTCACCGATCACAGGAATCTCACCTACTTCAAGGCCCCCCTGTCATATCCCTAGATTCCACCAAGTCCAACTCCGCCACCCTATGCGCGAATCCGCTACTTCCGCTACCACCGTACCTCCGCACTTCCGCAAGTTCCGCTATGTTGACTCATTCCTCTTACGTTTCATTCTTAACAATGTTTCGCTTAAGTTAGGGTTCGACCTGTGTCTCGCTAGAGTGCACCGCCGGTTACCTGTACCTCCGTTACACTGCTCCGCACTTTGTACCTCTCCGTCTTACCTACGATCTCCGTTACTAATCTGATTCAACCTCCGTATATAAAGTCGACTACCTTGTACTTAGATCTTCAGTTCGAATATCAACTTAGATTCTCCTCTCTCGAGTCTGACTGTCTGATCCTTTCTCTCCTCTCTCTCCTCTCTCTCCTCTCTGTCTACTCTCTCGTCGAGAGGCTAGGAACTTGGCAAGGGTGCGACACATAAGTCCTGCACTAAAAGCCTCGCTCTTCCGACCTCTGCTCCGACCCTCCGCGTACTCCGGTACAACCTCCGACCCATTCCGCTTACCTCCGCCGCTCGGACCCGAACCGGAGAACTGGTCTTAACACCCCCACAAACTCTCTCATCGCCAAGCTCGCTGGATGCTTTTCATCCAGGACTTCGACCTCTACTGGGATTAGCACAATAAAATTAACAACGTGTATGCTCCTGCAAGCCGAGGGTAAATGCACACTGAAAGGTATGAAAAACCAAATGAATGAACCCGTCCTTACTGTATACTGCTTTCACAATAAAAACTGAGGATGTGTGGTCAACCTTTGTCGACATGGGTTCCATCAATGACGACTTACAGATAACGGCCACTAATATTCACATAGAACCCATCATTATGATACCCGAGTGTCACGAAGTCTGACCAATCTGATAGATTGCCTGGATAATCTGGACAACAGGACTTGATTGGCCGAGCCTCACTATAAATACAAACACCTTACCCATAAGAGAGGCGCGATGATGTTCTTCCTGCTGACTGCACAGCTGTGAGTAAAAGAAAGAAGAAACAGAAAGTCCACATGCACAGATGTATGTAGACAAAATAACCTTGCGCCATTTGATCTCGCCATAGATAGGGGGGCGTCGAGAAGTCCAGGCCATCGACAATCTCATCATCGTCATATTCGCTATTAAACCCAGCTTCAAATGGATTGTCTTCAAGTTGCTTGCCGGCAACAACGCAGTGGGCGACATTGTATTCCTAGGTTAAATTCCAACGCAGCAAAAGTGAAAAGCGAAAAACTGATCATCCATGGCGGCCAACTTGGCATCGCGCTCTTGTTCCTCGAACTCTGCGACTAGACATTGTTGATATAGCAGCATCACACACGGACGCTCATGGTCTCTGCCAGCCCTGTGCTTGTCATGCAGGAGCAAGTACACCACCTTGACGACGTTCCCTTGAACACTGTCATCCCTCCGTAGACATTCCCAAATGTCCTCCTTGTCGACCCCATCTGTTCGCAACGCAAGTTTGTCAACAACGTCTTCCTCGACTCAGCCCAATCCCTTGATGATCTCAAAATCCAATGCCATTACAGGCATAACCAGCAATGAGTGTTCCAAGAACAGGACCAGGGGTTGGCAGAAGGGGCATGAGGTAACATGGAAGATCTATCGCATAGAAAGGATGCTGTGTGATCTCGGGGATGGTTATCCGTTTGACAGGGTCAACCGCCAGCATCGAATTGATTAGACCCTGTGTGTCCACGCCCTGAGAGCTCGACATATGGTAGCTTCCCTCTATGCACATAAAGTTCCAACAAGCACAGCCAAGCGGCATTGTGATGCTCGCAGCTCTCAGTCACCACTTTGTTCATCGCAGGAACATTCGGATTGCATCCAACCACCCCAAGAAGCCTCCATTCATTGCCTTGACAGCTGGCTCGCATCACACCAACTTGACTGACGCAATTGCAAAGCTCTACAATTGGCTCCATGCAGCTGATGCACAGTGTACCCTCCTTGCCCTTTCTGAGCTTCAGTTTGTTGACTCTGGTGAGACCTTTGGTCTGGTACCTTCAGAACACATCTCGACATTCGGTGGCCTGGTAAAGGAAGAAGCCAACGAGTTCCAGGTCGACATCACCTTCTCTCAAGCTGATTGTCATGGCGGTGCTACCAGTAACAATACCATCACTGAGCATACAATCCTCTCCAGCCGAGACTTCATCTTCCACAAACTAAACATTGATCCTAAGCTACTCAAACTTCCGCAGGTCTCTGCTTGGTCGCAGAGCACATCACAATCCTGCTTTGCACCATTCCCGCCATCCAGTAACTCGAACCCAAGTCCTTCATGCCCCACAGATGCAGTTCCAGCTTCTACCAAGCGAAAGGCAGAACCGATGCCACAAGATTCTAGTGTGGGTGCAGTAATCGAGCCTGAACATCACATCGGAATGCTCGAACAATACTTCAGGCACTTGAGCTACCCTCACCCCCCAAAGTCAAGGAAAGTTGAGGCCATGGGCCCCACACCAGTGGCAGTGCAGCTGAGTTGACCTCTCCTCTCATTCTCGCCCATCAACACATCTACTACAGAGTCACCCACAGCCTTGTCCATGGATCCCTCACCCTCACCTGGCATCCAAGATTTCATTGACAATCAGGATCGCACCGGCCACAAGACAAGATCCCAGTGCCTGTTCATGGCTACCACGGGTATTGATCTGGAATCCCTTGTGATCAAAGGTGACAATGAATTCTTCCTCTTTATGGAGATGTGTGCAGAATTCAGCTGGGTCTCTTATGAAATGACATCGAGGAAATGGATTGAGGCAACGGAGGAATACAATCGTTGATTGGTCGAGAAGGTTGGTACAGTGGCCATTAGGAAGAATCCCCTCGCCCTGCTTCACAAGCTGGGTGAGATGGAGGTGAGATTGATTGAGAGAGTCCTGAGGGATGACTTCAAGTGTCAGACCATTCGTTCACTGTCGCACCACTTGCTCACATAATGTACTTGCAGCCAAACGAAACGCCAAAGCGTTCTGGCAACACCACTGCTTCATCATCAACCTCATCAAGGCCAATACTGCAACTGGCAAAAAGGTAAGCACACTTGGTACTGTTGTCGTTTGTTTGGCACTGATTTATTATCTACCTACTACCCATCAGCCCCAAAAGGTCCCTACATGCTCCCACTGCAAGACCATCATGTATCCCAGTCTGGAGAAGTCGGCCACAAACCACAAATGTGGCACCTGCGCAGATGGCGTCAGGTCGAAGCCAACCCCAGAGATGCCAGAGCTGCCCCACTAGCCCCAGCCACACAGCGTGTTCTCAGATGGGACAATATTCCATCCACAGGCCTTTCTCAGGATGGTGCAGGGAGTCTATGAGATCACAGTCTTGGGCTTGACTGCTGGGCTCAGTGTGTTGCTCGTCGAGGTCCAGGCATTTATGTTGATGCTCACAGCATGTCTCATTGTTCCTACGGATGCAGACAGCCATCCCACAGTCGCTCTCTTCAGGCTCTACCCCAGTTTCAAGGTCGATGGATCCATTTCGAGCAACTGCATCATCCACCACGAGGGCGCTGACTGTCTGCACATCAACTACCTCGAGCATGATGCCTAAGGACTTCGCTGTCATTCTTGTCGTTTTGTCGCCATCACACTTTCTCGTCCATCGCATTCTCATCGTTCATGTCTCCTCTGTCCCCGTTGCACATTCCTTGCATCATCACACCTTCTCATCCATTGCGTCTTTGTCGTCATCTTCTCTGTCCCTGTTGCACATTCCTTGGTTTTGTCTTTTCGTCTCTGAGAACAAATGATCTTGGTTACAGCTTAGTTATGGGCCTGTTGATTACAGTTTGTTTGCAATACACCTCCATTTTGTTTCACGTCCCATTTCGTCACTCAGCCGCTCCCTTGAGACACCCACAACAACTTTTCGACCTTAGTGAAAATTTCCCCCCATGTGGCACTGCCATGCATGTTGTGGCGACATGTGACCGAAAGGTCGCTTCAGTCACAGTCGTGTGGAGTTCGAATTATAGGTTGATAGGTCATGATTGGTCGAGATTGGTCGACCAATTGACCCCTGCGCATGCCGGTGCTCCCAAAATTTTCGCCAAGGTCAAAAATCTTGGTGGGCCCTTGTAGCACCACAGCTATGTAGATGGCCATGCCTCAAGGTGGCATACTATGGGGACCGCTGTTTTGGCCATTGGTTCTTTTTTCTTGAACAGAACAAGCAGGAACGGGCTATGGCAATGCATACTTGTCATGAACCTGTTGTGTAGATACATGAGCACACCAATCAATTTGATACTACCAAACCTGCAACCAATAGCACTGAGTATGTGAGAATGGATGAGAACTGGATGCAACAACATGCCAAAAAAGAGAAGCAATGAGAGGGGTATTGAAGGAGCTATCCTTCAATTTGGTGCAGAGGCACAGCCAAAGGGAGGGTGAGAAAATGCCTAGTGAGGGAAACACTCACTGAGTTGACTTGTGTTACAATTTTCCCCTCTGGTGCACTGGATACATCCTCAGCTCCCCCATCTCCACTCCCCTATCCCATTCGCGATACCCCTATCGGAGCCTTTCCACTCTGGTGGTCTGGACCCTCTGCCATAATGGATGTGGCATTCCCCTTTTAGACATCCAACAATCAGCTAACGTGTTTCCTGATTACTTCCATGACGTCTTGGCTATGCTTACTTCCATTGTTCCTTTCTCAATATAGACATAGAGCTCTGTTTCTCCTTCCGCTCTTCTATTCCAGATGGAGTTCCGCTTTGCCTCACCTTTGCAGTATGTTCCCTCTTCTTTCCGCTTCTGTGTCTTCATACCGTTTCTGGCCCTCCCAGACTCGAGCAAACTCTCTTGTTGATGTCCAGGCAGCCAACTTGGTGTCGCATCTCCCAAACTTGCCGCCTTCGGCCCGGGGCAATGTGAACATGGCAATGCATATGCCATCTTCCAATCTAGTCACCTCCCCACTTGACCTCGTCTACCCATTTCTCATGTACGAACCCACCCGATGTTTCCACCTATCAGAGGCCTTGGGTCATCCCTGGTTTCAAGCTGAACCAGAATTGGTGTTACCTGCAGACTTGGGGGATGATTGGGCAGGACGTCCTTCATGGGTGTCAGAGACAGGGCTGGTGATGCATTCGTTCACTCTGGAGGGCCAAACGTATGCGCTCAGGGATCTGTTGCAGATGTACGTTGCAAGCAAGGTTCACTAGGGGGGGAGTACATAGTATCGCTGTTCCTGACCGCATCCATGTATAATAACAGAGATTGCGTTGAAGCAACTGGACTGCTCAATCAGAGAATAATAGGATCGGGTAGAATTACACCATTTAACAGTACATGCAACAAAACATGGAATGCAAATGAGTACAACAGAGCAGCAGGGCATAAAACCATTCACATCAAGACATGTCAGGTGGTGGAGGTCGTTACTGGTACCACCGGCACCAACACATGATTGTTGATCACGATGGCTAGCATGGTATCAATATACACGCAGAGGGAAAAGGAGGGAACAAGGGCATACATTGAGTCGCATTTGCAGTCTTGTAAATCCCGATCAATTGGTGGCTCAGTTCGAACATGTCATTTCTATCAAAGCTGTGCTTAGGTCTGACAAAGGGAGAGATCAAAGTATCAACATGCCTCAATGAGAGATGATGATAAATTGCGCATTCTTGCTCGTCGCTACATCAATCGCTGCTTTCTGTGTGTTGATCTTGTTTACCCACGGCTGGAGCTCTTTCTGCTTGACCTCGATCTGATCATGAAACACCTGCGTCTTGTCTGTTACAAGTGCAGAGCATCAGTCGATTTTCAGGAGTGACACACATACATGACATACCTTTCAAACTATCTCGAATGCTTTCGAGAACGTCCTCTTCCTTCTCGAGGTTTGCCTCAAGCTCCTCAATCCCTACACATTTTTGGTTGATCTTAGCAATGCTCTCTTTAATCGTACGTTCAGCTGCAACTTTAGCTTGCTCATCCTGTGGAAGGAATTGCAGTGTCTGGGACCAAAGTGGGATAAAAGAGTGTATGTCTTGAAGTGCCTTCTTCAGCTTCTTCGCCTTGCTGTTAGCATGTGTGAGAGTCTCCCCAGTATTTACAATTCCAAGTGAATCACGTGGCTCGGTGTCTAGGTCAGGACGGCTGAGCAATACAATGTTGAAAAATGACACACCATCTAATATGAATTAGAGGACAGGATAAGAGAGGATCAACAACAGCTGGGACCCACCTGTAGTGGTTGCAGCTACAACATCAGCAGATGGACCACCCTCAATGACTGAATTCGTGTTACTGCTATTTCGAGAGACTGATACTGTATCTAGAAAGACTGATGTGATTGTAATAGTGTTTCACAGTTTGTCGGATTGCCTTGGCAAGGTCATGTCGAATTTGACATCCCGAGCATGGGGTGCATGATAGAATGGGGAATTTGATGGATACCTGAAAAGTGGGGATGGGTTAGCTGAACGTGCAATGGGGATATTCATCTTACACTCGTGTTGGGTTATTGGAGCTGGGGACCAGGCAATAGATCCGTGTTTGAACAACTGGAAGGTGACCAACTAAAGGATCATAAGGTACTCCAGAAGACTTGTCCTCTTGTAATATGATCCACCAGGTGAGAATATGGAATATGAACCCCGAGGTATACTTGTAAGCACAGGGCCATAATCTGAACGATACTGCCAGTCAGATAATGGTATGACCAATGAACCTATATCGAGTCCAGGGAATGAAGCAACTGGAGGATGACAGTCACAACAAGTCAAACGCAATAATGCCAAGAAAACAGAGTCGATATAACACCAACAAGAACTTGAATACAAAGGTTTTGTTTGTCCCGTCTAGGTGATGACAGCATCACGGCAGCAGACAGCAAGGCAAACACCATGGGAGCACACTGCAACAGTACTGCGACTATGATGTGCATATCCTATCTTATTACCCTTGCCTTCCCACTCCTCGTATCAGCGTCCTTTGGGGACCAGGAAATATTACCACCACCAGTCATGACCACAAAACTGACCCTGATGGACCACCACATGACACAGACCGAGGACTCCACCGACAACGACGACCAACGGCAGACGATGGCGCTTTTCAGATGAGTGACAACCCAACGTTGTTCTCAGCATCAAAGCTGGGAGAGTACACCGTCACCAGGGACATCACTGAGGGTACCTTCGGAAAAGTATAGAGTACGTCCTAGTGATCCCCTTGTTCTGGTCAATTGATGTTCCTCCCCTCCCTTTATTTTTTCTTCCCGAATTCGTTTAGTGGCAATGCATACTATCACTGGACAGAGAGTCGCCATGAAGTACATCTCCAAGGCTGTCATTCACATGACAAAAACCAAGACCCGGGTACAGCGCAAGGTCGAGTACATGTGTACCCTTCAGCATCGACGCACATCAAATTGTACATCTTCTATGATCTGGGTTCGTCGTGGGATGAACGCCCAGCATCCACTCAATATAGTAGTTACATACAGTGGCTCAAAAAACTATCCCAATGTTTGCATGTTTTCCCCTAAAGCTGATAACCCTCAACAACCCTAACCTGGACTGCCATTATGTTAGTGTATGAAATAAAGTACTGACTCTTGGCTTTCTATAGCATCAAGGGTCAAGAGA
>JBBPOF010000714.1:0-17802 GCA_038091315.1 Porphyrellus cyaneotinctus | reverse complement strand
CAAACTCAAAAATTCAACATTGTGAGTTCGTTTCGCCCCCAAACATTTCGCTACATGGTACATGGTTTATTAGGTGTATTGGATCGCCATTCATGTCCTCCAAAGGGTGCGCAACAGCTGCAACACCTCCCGGCCACCCTTCTCCCTTCCACACCCCTTGAGAATCAAAATTTCGACATGGTGCGTGCATTTCATTGCCGGATGTTTCGCCCCTTGGTACTCACATTATTAGGTGTATTAGGTCGCCCTCCATGCGCTCCGATGGGTGCGCAACACCCCCAACGAATGCCAACTTCCCTACTCGCCTCAACCCCTCTCAAACTCGAAAATGCGACGTTGTGAGTTCGTTTCTTTGCCGGATGTTTAGCCATTTGGTTCTCACGTTATTTGGTGTATTAGGTCGCTCTCCATCCGCTCGGATGGGTGCACAACATCCCCAACGCCTCCCGGCCCTTCAACCCCCCTCAAACTCGAAAATGCGACATGGTGAGTTCGTTTCATTGCCGGATGTTTCGCCACTTGGTACTCACATCATTTGGTGTATCAGATCGCTCTCCATGCGCTCAGATCGGTGCGCAACAGCTCCAGTGCATTCCAACTTCCCCACTCATCTCAACCCCCCTCAAACTCGAAAATGCGACATTGTGAGTTCGTATCTCCCCCGAAGGTTTCGCCACTTGGTATCCATGTTATTCAATGTATTAGGTCGCCCCCCGTGCGCTCGGATCGGTGCGCAACAGCCCCAATGCATTCCCACTTCCCCTCTCGCCTCGACCCCCCTCAAACTCGAAAATGCTACTTTGTGAGTTCGTTTCATTGCCGGATGTTCCGCCACTGGGTACTCACATCATTTGGTGTATTAGGCTGCCCTCCATGTGCTCAGATTGGTGCGCAACAGCCGCAACGCATTCCAACTTCCCCTCTCGCCTCAATCCCCCCTCGAACTTGAAAATATAACTTTGTGAGTTCGTTTCATTGCCGGATGTTTCGCCACTTGGTACTCACATTATTTGGGAAGTATTTACAAATATGGAAATATGATTTGTACTATACTTTTGCAATGACTGTGATTTTACCCACAACAAACATGTGTATATACCAGCAGCCTGAGATGATAAAGCTAAAGTTTAACAATTAGAATGACAGGGGCTGATAGGCCCCTGCAGCATATCACAAGACTATAGTTGAAAAAATAATATAACAGGGGCCGAAGGCCCCTGCAGCGGGTGAAAACTCCTAGTGAGCAAATGAACGCTGGTTGATTTCCACGTCATTTCGTCCCCAGCTGAGTTTCTTGATGTGGCGTATGATTTATCCTCAATCTCCACTGGCATGGATCTGATGAGTTGGACTGTCTCTTACAAGACAATGTGATCATACGTATCTAGATAAGTTTCACTTGTTTGACAACGAGCATTAATGGGGTAGTGGTAACCTGGGTCGTTGCCATCGACCCGCCGGGGGTTCGATTCCCTCTTAATGCAAGGACTTTTTTTCTGTGGCGGTCTTACGACTGCGAGAAATGTGTTGGACAATGACATTGCTACATGGTGAAATTCAACGAGTACCTATAGAACAATCATATGATCAAGAAGATATTGTACCGTGGTGGTAAGTCAAGTTCCTAGAGCGCACAAGCAGCATGACCATACGAATCGACATGAGCATTCGAAAGTTGATCACACACCTAGCCTTGCCTTCAGATCACTGACCGAATCAATGAGACCGACTCCCACAGATTTGAGAACCTCCCATTCCTTCCCTTCGGTCGAAACGCTCCGTACCCCTTCCTTCACCACCCACGTCTTCCACACACCGACTTTGGCCGCGTCAATGGCAGACGCTTTGACGCAATAGTCCCCAGCCACGCCGACGATGTAGAGGTCCGTCACACCCTTCTCTCGCAGCAATGCCTCGAGGTCGGACACCAACAGCTCCCAGGGATCTTTAAATGCAGAATAACACTCCACGCCCGGATCAGTTCCCTTCAAAATGACCGCATCGAACTGATCCTCGTGGATAGAATCGACAAACTGAGCCCCTGTCGTGCCTTGGACACAGTGATCCGGCCATAGCACCTGCTCTAGACCCCGCCCTGCGATCGAAGTCACGTCTTGGCCACTAGTCATGACGAGGTGTGTCGGTGGGAGGATAGTCGTTGTCCCGAACAGGGGCATGCCCGTATGAGTAGAGGCAAATGAGATGTGGCCAGGTGGGTGCCAGTCTTTAGAAGCATATCTGGCGTGGAACGGAAGTTTCATGATTTCCTTCACTGGTTCGACGACCGATGGTCCATCTGGGACAGCTAGGCTCCCAGTGATGAAGTCCACCTGCATGTCTATGACCAGCAGAGCGTTTACTGGAGGCTGAGTCCCTGCCATGTCTGTCTGAGGCGCTCTTTATGAGATAGCGTACGTGATGGAAGGTTTATAAACATACAGTACTGCCAGCTGATGGTCTAGAGGCCCGGAAGAACCAGGGAAGACAGGAACAGCTGACTGATCTAGTCGCCCAAAGCCACTTCCGTACTTGGTATGGTGGCTGTGTAATGTAAAACGCTGTTGCATTGGGGTACGACACGAACAGTCTTCCAGGGACTGAGCGACAGCAAGGGAATGGGAATGATGATGTTGGAGCTAAGCACCGAAGTGTACATACGAAATACGCCAATGCAACAGGACATCCACCACGTTGGTCATCATCTCGTGGACCGCGAACGCCGCACACGTACTAGTATGATCCAACTGCCCTTCCTTATTCAATGCCCTGTCGTAAAACATCTGTCCCAACACGATTGCACGCAGTCTGCCCTTGGTTCTCGGCTTCGGCTTCGGCCTTGTCCTTGTCCTCGTTTCCATCCACGCTGTTGCTGTCGTCGTTGCCCTCGCCAGCCATGGTTTCGGCCATGCCCAAGTTCCTGTTTCCGTTTCCGTTCTCGGCCTCAGCCCCGGCCCCCATTCCCACCCCCCACATCCTCCCAACCACTGACCGAAACCCAACAAACAACATCGCTGACACGAGATGAACCCCCTCGTCCACACACTTGTCCACCAGCACCGGATACCCAGCCGAGATATACGCCACCCTCGCATCATCCAAGTCGCACCGAACCAAGCGCTGAATCGTCAACGACCCGTCGTCGAGCAAGAACGCACTCTCAAACGGTCGTCGTTTATTGGGACGGTCACCACAGGCGAGGTGGACCCATCCGTGCTTGCCGAGTTCGTCCACGACTTGTGCGGTGGTGCATTCTGCATCCTCGAGACGCATGATTGTGACACGGTCCTCGAAGCTCTCGTTGAGCAAGTCGATTTCGGTACTGACATAAGGAACTTGGTCCTCCCCTATATGACCGACGGCGAGGAAGCGCTTCTGTTCGGGCGTCGAATTGGATGTCATGGCCCTTCGTGCACGAATGAGAGCGATGAGGGTGGGGGTATAAGACGAAATATACAGATCTGAGAAATTCTGTCTACCCTCCTTGTGCAAACCAGCAGCGTGCAGGGGAAGGGTGGAGAAGCCCGCGGTAGGCACCACCAGATGCACGACCCACGTGTGCGTATCGTCTGCAGGAACTCGGCGATGGGGGACACAACCTCGTCCCAGAGCGCCCTTAAACTCAAAGTGAGCTCGTCCGTCATATTGGCTCGCCTGGCGCGCACTGCGAATGCACGAAACTTGGAAGACAACTCTCGAACACGTTCTTGTGTGATCTTCAATGAAATGTGAACGGGATCCCGGTCCGATAAGACGACGAGCGCGTCACAACCATACTTGCTCGCGTTCACGATGATCACCGGTCCACCGCTCGCTGCCCGTTGGAGATCGGAGAAGGAAGTGGGACAACGGAATTGGGAGAGACCAGGTAAGTCACGAATCTGAGCGATGACTATCTGCAATTCGGCGTTGAGACTGTTCAACCGATCTTCATCTGGTGGCTCGAGGGCATGGAAAATGGCCAGAGCAAGTTCCGTGAACTTTTCAGCCAAAGTTTTTCCTGCCGGACCAGACGCAATGACATCGTCAACCAGAGAATGCGAGCGAGATAATTCCAAGCAACGCCACGACCTCGCTCAAGGAATTCGACAGCACGTGTCGATAGGCGATTGCGAAGACACGCTGAGAAGGCGCCCACTGCGAGCGACGCATGAGTTTCCAGGACATCTAGATGTTGTTGCAAAAGTGGATGGGTAGTCAGATATTGGTCAAGGGATCGAAGCGCTGTTTCATACGCGAGAAGCGTCATGGGATGCTGGGCGTCTTCGGCCGCGTGTATCCATGCTTCCACGGCAGACAAAGACACCATTTGGGGGTCGTGCGCCAGATCAGAGTAGAGACTCAAGGTCTCCTCCCTGTCCGCCAATTGACCCGACAGCTTGAACCGCACGGATAGATGCATCGCGAGATTCCTGAGAGAGGAAGGTCGCTCGGGATGCCCATGTGGCCGAAGTTCCAGTGATTCTCGATCAAGCCGAATGACCTCGTCGAGATCTTCCACCCCGATATCCTGGTACCGACTGAAGAGGTGACGCGCAAGGTTGGATAATACTATCGACCGGTCAGCGCGATCAGGTGGCCGAACCGTGTCTGTGTCTTGATCGAGCTGGATGGCCTCCTCGAGGTCCTCTACGGTCCCAAGCTCCATGTATCGTCGGTAAAGATGAATGGCAAGTGCTCTCAAGGAGATTGACCGATTGGGATGGCTGGGTGGCCGAAGTGCCAGTGCTTCTCGATCGAGAATGATAGCCTCGCCAATGTCTTGCCTTACGCCGAGCTGCTTATATCGTTTCTCGAGATGCATCGCAAGGTTTCCTAGACACATTGACCGCGCAGCATTTTCCGGTGGGCACAGAGCTGATGCCTCTCGACCGAGGGCAATGGCTTCATCAAGGTCAGCGAGTGCACCAAGCCAGGCGTACCGATAGGTGAGAAGCAATGCAAGGTTGAACGAAAGGACCCGACCACCTTTCCCTACCGGGTATATTTCGAGTGCTTCCCGCATGAGGGAAATGGCTTCGTCCAAGGACTCAATATCCCCCTGCTTTTTATACCGCATGGCGAGTATACCTGCATGATTGGCCAACGCCACTGGTCGCTCTGAATGGTCCGGCGGGCAGATCGCCAAGCCCTCTCTACCGATGACGACCGCCTCGTCGAGACCCTCCGTCTTTCCGAGCTTGTCTTACCGAGAATGGAGATGAGACGCGAGCAAAATCCAAGATACACATCGATCCTCGTCTTCTTCGAGCTCTCTACGCAGCATTGCCGATTCTCGGTCGTGGGAAATGGCCAATTCCAGCTCGTCCAATTCCCCAAGCCGCTCGTACAGCGTGCACAAGTCGGCTGCTTGGTTGCCCAACGTCCCCGGTCGATTTGGGTGACCCGGCAGGAAATGCGTCAGAGCCTCTCTCCGAACCACGATGGCCTCCTCCAGGTCTTCGATCTTCCCGCACCGCTCGTACCGAGCAGAGAGGTGACGTGCAAGTGCCATCAGCGTGTTGGATCGGTCCGCGTAGTCGGCCGGCCAAAGTTCCAGCGCTTCGCGCTCGAGATCGATGGATTCGTCGAGATCGGCGATTGCACCGTGCAGCTTGCAACGGTCTCGGAGATGATTTGCAAGCCAGTGCAAAGAGCCAGGTCGAACAGGGTGCCCGGCTGGGTATAGTTCGAGCGCGTCGCGACCGAGTACAATCGCCTCGTCAGTGTAATCATCGCCCTCGCATTCTTCTTTGCTCTTGTTGGCCAGGGCGATTGCATTTCGATTCCACTGTTCGACTGGGATATAGATATCATCCCGACGCGATCTCTGCCAATAGAAGAGAGAAATACTTTTTATGATCCATGTGTGTTGATAATCGAGCTCGATGGTGATCAGTAAGTCACTCGCTGGATCGACAGGTTAACCCGAAGTTTTGCCATAGACAGTGCTGGGAGAAACAGGTACCTCGGTCTGCGTGCGAATACTGAGGAGAAAGTGAGAAGGAAAACTAGTGAAGGCCGCTATAATTCCCATTTGTGAATCCATCCGATCAAGACTAAGGCCGTTTATACACTCGGTTGTCGTTATGCGATGTTCGATGTGTATTGACCTACACTGCAACGGTGCTGAGTTTTGAGATATTTGATTGTCGTCTACGTCGGCGGAGATATCAGTGCTCCCCTCCGCATGATATACCTGGTTCCTGTAACACTTATTCAAGTCCAAGATATGAGATACGACAATATGTCCCCGATGCTCGACCATCATGGTAATGCGCCAGCGAAGTCACCTCATCGACAGGCTCGCAAGGCTGCTACGCGCACATTTGTTGCTTATGCACGGGGTGCAAAAAATGAGATATGCACTACACACATTGAAATGTTTCGCATGGTCGATGCCTGCACCAAAGCATTGATCTTTATAGCAGAAATAGTCAGCAACGGGCCTGGAGAGACCGATGAACATTCCTGCAGTCGTGCGGGACTAGGTCACCCGCTGATTGAACGAGGATATCCGAGTCATAATCGGCTCGCGGAGCGTGTTGAAAAGGTGTCTCTGCAACTTCAGAATGGTTCTTAGAAAGAACGGCTAGGTATCCCTTCAAGTGTGCCCAGTATAAGCCGACGACGACTCAATAATGAGCAAAATAATCAGACTCTTTGTTGTACAACGGTTCGGGTGCATTGTATGCCAACCGGGGATAGTTTCGACCGTCACGGCCTGTGAATAGTCGCTCGTCAGCACGCAGCACATCAACGTCAGTCAGACTCACACGCTTCATCCAGAATCGACCCTACGAATGAGAGTGGTGTGGTGATATTGCGTTGTGAAAGGATGACCTCGACAGGGGAACAACAAACGTGGGCCGACGCCACCTTCCGATTCGAACGCTTCCCTAAACGTCAATGACGTTGTACATTTAGTCAACCAAGACTTTAGAGCATATCGCAAAGGGCCTTTGGTGACGCCGTGCAAGATGCCAATGTTCAGGCGACCGAAAATATGGACCGCCGGTTCGGACGAGTCTGCATCATCCTCAGATCATGAACTCAACGGTGCAGGCTCCGAGTCGAAAGTGGTGAAAAACGCGCAACAAGAAGCCAAACGTCAAGCAATGTTATATGATGCTCAGGTACATGAAGTACAGAAGGTGCGTCGATTGCATTCAACTCAGTGCATTGTTCAGTACGACAGTACAGTTTCAGAGGTCGGAGAGGCATTTCCTTTTCAAAGCACGTTTCCTCTTCCCGCTTGGCATCATTCGTACGTCCCGTTTGCGAGCGTCTTTAGACCCGCCTCACTGCTCTGTAGTTGGCGTTCTCCTGGGGTTCGTTCTTATACAACCCCATGACATCGAGGAGATGCATGCACACCTACTCCTCTTGATGCGAGAGTATGATATATCGCTCAGGCTACCTGAAATAGACTTTTCACGCGTTGAAGTGGAATGGGGACGCTTACGTAGCAATATCCCAGAAGTTTGGAAGTTGAATAACGATGGGCGCGAGTTTCAAGCGGGCGAAGCAATGAAAGAACGAGGTCTTACTGCAAAGTATCCAGTTGTAGTGATACCTGGCATCATCTCCACCGTACGTGTTCTGGTTCTAATTGATCTGATGGATCTAGCTGAAATGGATATGTAGTCTTTGGAGTCTTGGTCAACTTCACCCGAATATCGAGCCTTCTTTCGCGAGAGAGTGTGGGGTGGCTTCAATATGCTCTCTCAAGTACTATTCAATCGAGAGAAGTGGATGACAGTCATGATGCTGGACTCAGATACCGGTCTCGATACCCCCGGTGCAAAAGTTCGTGCAGCGGAAGGCATCAATGCCGCCAGCACTTTTATGACAGGATACTGGATCTGGTTTGGTGTCCGAGTTGTTTGATCAGAGCCATGTATTCACCCGTTAATCCACCAGGGCCAAGATCATCCAGAATCTCGCGGTCGTAGATTATGACACGAACAACCTCTGTCTGGCTCCCTATGACTGGAGGTTGTCGATGTGGAACCTCGAAGAACGAGACGGTTACTTTTCTAAATTGAAGGTTATAGTTGAGGGTCTCAAGTAAGTCCCCATTCATGAGTGAGACGATGACTGCAGCTGTTTGCTCCTGACGTAGGAAGCGCCGAGGCAAGAAAGTGGTAATCGCTGCCCATTCCATGGGCGCCACAGTATGTTGACTTTTTTTCGTCGACTTATTCCATTATTGAAGCTTGTCATAGGTAGCACTTGTAAGCGTGCTGTACATCTCTTATCAGCCTGCATATTAATCTTGTTGACAGTACTTGTTCGTGATCTTGTGCAATCTAAGAATTGGGTGATTGAATTCCAGCAACGCTAGCTTCAAATGGGTGGAGTCCCCTGCACATGGGGGCGGAGGGCCTGACTGGGTGGAGGTTAGTGTTGTCATGCATCCTCAATCGGAGACTTACACCACCTTTAGAACCACGTCGAAACCTTCCTCAGTATTGCTGGAGCATATCTCGTACGTGGTGCTTTCACGAACATGAGGTTTTATATCTGATCAGCATACAGGGTACAGTGAGCTTCTGCTGAAACATTTATCCGAAACCATAGTAACCATGGTATCAACCGTAGGCGAAGGCAATGTCTGCTTTCCTTTCCGGAGAGATGAGAGACACTGTGGAAATGAATCCTGCAGGAGCTTATGGTCAGAATACCAACAGGATACCCCTTTCCCACTTTTGACGCGATGCCCGTACTCCCGATCTAGTGCTTGAACGCTTCTTTTCCAGGAGAGAACGCCAGCAGCTATTCCGAAGCTGGGCTGGAAGTGCCAGCCTTTGGGTCAAGGTGAAATTACTGCGGTGCATCATTCATACGACTAATTGTCATGACTCCAAGGGCGGAGATACAATATGGGGCAACGAGACATGGGCACCAGATGACGAACCCGAAGCTTCCTATTCACACGGCTCACTCATTTCCTTCCGTCGGGAGCTGTTGGATGCAAATGACGCGAGTGTTGCGGAACAAACGAAGAATATGACGGCAGAAATGGTGGGAAACTGGATTCTTGAACGTACGCCAAGCAGCTTCCAGGTCGGGCATTGCTTTATTTGGCATCGCCTTTGACTGATATTCTTGTGATGCGACAGAGAATGCTTTCAACGAATTACTCTTTTGGGATCGAACGTGACGAGGAAGTGCTGGCAAGGAATGACTTTGACCATAGGAAATGGTCGAATCCTCTCGAGATAAGGTGCATGGTGAATGTTTTCCGCGAATTGCTCCACTGACCGGTCGTGTTGCCTAGGCTTCCTATTGCCCCATCGATGAAATTCATTTGCGCCTATGGCCATGGAAAGGAAACAGAGGTGCGTAGTGCCGTCATGGGATTTGTCGTGGTGGTATTAATCCCAATTGTTCTAGCGATCTTACTGGTAAGTCGCGTCAGCGTATTGACCATACACAATCTTGGTTGATTGTTCCCTACTATCAGGTATGCTCACGCCCCGCAAGTGCCGAATGAGTCACAATTAGATACAGCTCTGCCTAAGGAGCAAGAGGCAGAGTTCGGCAATTCTGTTCGACCCACGTCAGAACGCAACTCACAACTCCGCTCAAGTTGGATCGATGCAGAATACACAAACGAGGGTCTAATTCCCAAGGTATGAGAGTTCCGGGGTGTCTTGAGAATGCTTTATAATTGGCCAACCAGATCCGCAATGGTGTGAACATAGGAGAAGGTGACGGGACGGTTAGTCTTTTGAGCATGGGTGCAATGTGTGTCGAGGGGTGGAAGCGTCGTCGGTGGAATCCTGCGAGAATCAACGTTACAACAGTGGAGGTGCGGTGATCGATTCGCATAGACGCATACCGACTGAAATGTAATTTTGCTTGCTTTACAGCTTCCTCACCGCCCCGTGCCGAGCATCCCGCGCGGTGGTGCCAATACAAGTGATCATGTTGACGTCCTTGGATCCACAGCTCTGAACGAGATCATTCTCAAAGTTGCAACTGGCGTCAGCCACGAGATTGAAGAGAGCTTTGTCTCTCGTATACAAGAGTATGCTCAGCGTATAAACTGGGATTGACGTTAAATTATGTTTATCGCTGCATACGATTCACGTCGGCGTTTTAGAACTCAGGTTTTCTCTTCTCTCTTCGGCCTCGATTTCCGAACTCCTACTTGACAAATAGCACACGAGCGTTGAGCCTCAAGTGCCTGATCTCACTAAACTAGGTAACTCTCGCTTTAATTTCAGTTTCAGTGTTCAATGAGAGGTAGTTCATACGCTTGTGGCGTAATTCGGGTTCTGAATCTCCAGAGTTGTCCGTGATGGATATAGACTCGTGCGGCGGGGATCGCATATAAAGCAGGGTCAAGGTGATCAATCGAGTGGACCATGAACTCGGAGTCCACAATTCCAACTGTAAGACGCTCGTCATTTTGATCGCTCTTGTTGTGCTTTACTCTCTTGTCACAAAGCATGTGCAAGTACTTGTTGTCGGTGGCAGCCCGGCAGGAAGTTACACTGCGTCCGCGCCCGCAGGGGAAGGACTACAAGTCGTACTGCTCGAAGCCGCCCGATTTCCAAGGTCAGATTCGCGCGGTGTCTTGAGCCTTTGTTCTGCATGCTCTTTACACCATACAGATCATTAGGCGAGAGTTTGATTCCGTCCGTCTGCTACTATCTCAAGGTTATCGGTGCCGAGGAGAAACTAGTCCAATACGGTTTCAAGCACAAGGTATGTTCGTGAGCATGCGTGGCGGTCCAAACGCGTGATGTTTCTGACGCTTCCGTAGCCAGGTGCAGCAATCAAGTTCAACCAGTTCAAGCGTGAGGAATGTGGGTGATTCACGCTCGTATATAATTTCATATTCAGATGCATCTGCCACCATCATGTTAGACACGGCTTTTATTGCGCTAGGACACCACAACAGCTCTTGGAACGTGGTAAGTCTTCCTTCCACACTCACATAACGAGGATGATCGTGTTGACAACGTATCTGATAGACGCGTTCAGACTTTGACAAACTGCTTCTTGACCATGCGAGGGAGTCTGGGGCAAGCGTGTTCGAAGGGACGCGGGTGACGTCTCTTCGCTTTTCGGAACCATCACGCCCTGTGTCTGCTGAGTGGAAACAGTCTCACCCCACCGATCGTTCGGGAGAGATTTCCTTTGACTTTCTAGTCGATGTGAAGGGACGAGCTGGCTTGATGTCCGATCGATACATGAAGAATCGACATTATAATGAATCGCTGAGAAACATTGCTCTCTGGGGGTACTGGGCAGGGGTTGGAACGTATGGCCTAGGAACAAAGCGTGAAGGTGCCCCATGGTTCGAAGCTTTGACAGGCTAGTACCGGACGTTGAACTGCACGTGAGAACCTATGGATTGACTATACCACAGATGCCACGGGTTGGGCCTGGTTCATCCCACTTCAGGATGGCACAACGTCCATCGGTGTGGTAGTGAACCAGAAACGGTACCAAGAAAGGTGGAAAGTGCTTTCAGGATATTCGACGTTCGAACGGTATCGGGAACTATTGTCGCTGGCGCCCAATTTGATTTGCCTGATCGGTAATGGAACTTTGATCTCAAAGCCGTCGCCCGACCATCCTAGATACTCTACAGACACGTTGGTGCGATCTGCGGCGTATTTCAGTTACTCAGCGCCGCAGTACGCTGGGGATACATTCCGTATCGTCGGGGACGCAGGAGGTACGTGAAGTGACTACGATCTCGAAGACCGCAAGTTACTTACAAGCGTCTTAGCATTCATTGACCCCCTTTTCTTGTCCGGAGTCCACCTTGCAATGACGTCTGCACTCTCGGCCGCAGCTTCCATTTGTGCAGTCATCCGTGGAGACTGCTCTGAAGCAACTGCTGCTGCGTGGCATACCAGGAGAGTTACACGATGTGGGACAGAGTTCACCGAGACTCTGCTAAATTTCATCAAGAATAATTTCCAGGTTTCAGATGGTCGTATTGAGCGCTTACGAACAAATTCAGGCAACACGGTTTAACGTCCTTAACAATATCGACGAAGACGGTTACGAGCGTGCGTTTGCATCCATTCGGCCAGGTATGAGCGTATCCGTTACCATCCTTTGCCACTGATTGGGTTCCTGCTAGTCATCCAAGGAGCGTCCGACATGGGTACGTGGCTATCCGAACAGGAACTTCAGAACGCCCTCGACTTTTGTAGCAAATTCTTTCACCCGATATCCCCAGAACAGCATGCGCATGCCATGCAATGCGGGTTGCCAGATACTTCTTTCGACGCTCTCATCGAACTGGTAGACCCTAAGGAAATAGATGTTGTTCTGAGACGAGCCGGTGCAAACTCGAGCTCGATCGACGCCGAGTTGACACAGGTGAGAATGGTGATGGAACATATGAATGCTCGCCGAGTGGTGCATCGAGAGCATCTCGTACATAATCTACAGGCGGAGGAGGTCGGCGGCTACGTGGTGAGGCTTCAAAGAGAATCACTAGGCCTATCGAAGGTGGTATACTGTACTGCTTGACTCGACACCAGCCTGGACAACGGGGAGTGTCGGGAAGGACGGATAGCCAATCAGCGATTCCAACGTGATGGGCCGTTGTCACCGAATATTTCACCAAGGTGATGTAAGAAGTACAAGAGGTTCGACGCGAGTAATTCGCCATGGAACCCATGTGGAGAAGGACCGAGCTCGCGCGCAAGCCTCCCCAAACTCGGACCACGCAGTAGCAGGAAGTCGTTCAGTGCCACGAATGCCGGGTTTTACACGGCCGAGGTCGGTGTCGGTACCCCTCCGGCATACCGTAGGTTTGTCATGTATCTTTCTTTCAAGGCTAAAGGATCATAGGCACCCTTCTGATCGATACTGGAAGTTCTGTCACCTGGATCGGAGCCAGTACCCGATATGTCCCCACTAACTCGAGTATTGACACTGGTGGCGTTGTTGCATGTGGTTGCCTTGATTATTCTGGAGTTCACCCCCACGATGCTGCAGCTTGATGTCTATGGTTCTGGAGCATTCTCTGGAAAGGAATGGCTCGATACTCTCACACTCACCCCCGACTTGGTCATCCACAATCAATCTATCGGTGTTGCCGATTGGACCTACGGCATACATGGTTTCGACGGTATTCTCGGTTTTAGTCCTGTCGACTTGACCATAGGTACCTCTAGCAACGTGCTCGAAGTCCCCACTATCACAGACAACTTGTACACTCAAGGAACGATATCGCAGGAAGTGTTGGCCGTCTTCTTTACCCCGGCTTCTGGGTCTAAAGCAGCCGGGGAACTCATGTTTGGTGGCTATGACGGCTCGGTGGCAACAGGCCCAGTGAACTACGTCCCACTGACGACAACCTTCCCTGCGTCGGAATACTGGGGTATAGACCAATCCATTTTTTATGGGGACACTACTATACTATCGTCGACCGCCAGTATTGTCGACACCGGTACAACCTTCATTCTCATCGCCACAGGTGAGTAATGCGTGTAGGCATCTTCCAAACGTTGACAGTTCGCTCCTCTCGGTACCTTTCAAAGGCATTCCAACGCTACCAGTCCCTGACCGGTGCAACCCTGGACTCCACCACCGGCCTCTTGACTATTACCTCCTCCCAGTATGCCAACCTGCGAACTTTGTCGTTCAATATTGGGGGTACCTTTTACGACCTTATTCCCAATGCACAAATCTGGCCTCGTTCGCTGAACCATGTCATCGGCGGGACCTCAACTTCAATATACCTCGTCGTCGCTGACATTGGTTTCCAGATAGGACTCGCATTTGATTTCATCAATGGCTACGCCTTTCTGTACGATCTTCTTTCCCGTCACACACTCGAGTACTCATGCCTTTCGTATATAGCGAACGCTTCTAGTCAACGCATTGGAATCGCCCACACGATTTACACAATTCCGGACACGAATTAGCTTCCAAAAAGAAACCTTTTGGACGCGTGGGACATGATCTAACCGTAGAGCGAATCTTGGCGCATCAGGCTATCTGTAAGATCTTGGGGGGTGTAGAACGCCAACGTGATCAAAAGCCTCAGCGTCTTCTTGCTGATTGGGCATGATGGCAAGCAATCATGACGTGTACATACTGACCGATCTTGGTTCATTTGAGATTCCTCCCCCAGAATGGCGCAAGGGAACTTACCCTTGCGATTTCCGAATTATTACGCTTTCCATCAGGTTTGCTAGCGAAATATCACACGCCTTTGCATGATGCTCGTATCAGTCCATGACACGCGACTACCATCAGTGATCGACATGATGAACCCACACTGAGTGCCTTCGGCGACACGGATACATATGACCGCTGATAGATACGTTCCAGATTCCTGTTCGCGTCGGAAATACCTATTTGATCTCCGTTGTCCATTCAAGGTCACGACAGCATGGGCCATGGAATTGATGGTATGATACCTGTTCGCGCGTGTACTACCCGAATGAGAGAGACGAGATGACATACTGACGTGGAAGCCCTTTGCAAATGTGCTCCTCATGTTTTCATTTTACCTTGCGTCCCATTTTGATTCAGGCTGGTGGCCCAGCAGGCTCCTTCATTTATAGCCACTCGGACTTTTCCGACGCTAAACACTCGGCGTGATGCCAAGAATCTTCCGGTATTACATAATTCCCAGGGCGGGGATAAACATGATCACTCAATAGCCACCCACACAACCTGTTGTCAGCGCCTTGGACAAGGTCGGAAACGCCGTCGTAAGCAACCCCAGATCATGACGTGTCAGCAAACAGCGGTCAGTTTTGGTTTATTTTTGAACTCATCAGTAAATTACGAATAAAGGTCCCTCCTGTGCAGTGCTGCACAGTGTTATACAGCACCGCATCGGGGGGACCTTTAATTGTGATTTGCTGATATTGAAGTTCCCTTGAGTCTTTCAAACTCGGGCCCATGTGGGCACAAGATTTATCATGCGTATCAATTTCTGCAGTTGGCGTCTTCTACCACCGTGGCGCAGCTTCCTCATGCTGTAGTAGCACCGGTAACCCACCATCTGTATGTCGAGGACTGCACGCAAGCGCCTAGACTCTTAGCGTGGGACTGTTGTAAGTACAATCACACTATTCAACTCCAAGGCTGACCCGCCGTGTTTACAGCCCTTTGTTTTCCAACTGCCATTGTGGTTCTGATTTTTGCCTGCGAGTTCAAAGTTCAGCGTGTCCATACAGGGATACGGCTCCCTGCAACCGGAAACGACACTGGCCATGACGCGGAAGTGCTTTTTCTGCTATCTTGGCCATGCCACATGGTACGTACAATGTGGCAAGGACTCCTATTATGCACCAGATAGCAGGTGATACAGCGTCTTGGCATCCTGGTGAGGTTGGCTGCTGACCATTCCTTTCTCGTGCTTCCTGGTGCTTCTATCTAACTTGGACTAGTTTGGATAACCATATCCACCGCGCATTTTGCTCTGGCCAGCACATGCTACCCACTATCGACCGGCACGCGTGACCGATTTCTTGATGCACTCGATACAAGAAAATCTCTCATATGCAGCCTACATTGCGCCATTTGGGGACAGTATCCACAACATTAAAGAGCTCGGGATTGGCCTCGAGTTCTTAGTTCCGTGGATAGGGTGCCATGTTCCCGTCCACAACCCTCCTGTCATTGATTCTGATCAGCTTATCTGTCGTGGACGCGAGTCCTCTCAGTCGTAGTACCGGAAAGGCCACTCTCAACTTTGCTACGAGGATCAATGAGAGCGGCGCGCAGAACATTGCGGAGAAGGACCGCGCCCGTGCCCAGGGTTTCAAGAACGCTGTCCATCTGAACAAACGCGCCTCCTTGGGATCTATCAGTGTCACTAACACCGCGGTGACCTACACCGCTCAAGTTGGAGTTGGCAGTCCCGCAACAGATTGTATGTGGATCCATTTCTGATCTCAGACACGTGTTTAATGACTGCAGACACGCTCTTGATTGATACCGGAAGCTCTAACACTTGGGTTGGGGCCTCCAAGGCGTACAAGAAGACTAGCACAAGCAAGAACACCGGGAACGCTATAGTACGTTTCCCTTGTCTTCAAGTCGTTTAGGTCAAACATAAAAAGACAAATAGTCGGTGACTTATGGTTCTGGAAGCTTTTCCGGAGAGGAATGGACCGATAAAGTCACCCTCGGATCTGGCTTGGTCATCCCAAACCAATCCATTGGCGTAGCCAGCACGGCCACCGGATTCGATGGCGTCGATGGTATCCTCGGTATCGGCCCTGTCGATCTGACTGCTAGCACGGTCAGTAACACGGCCAAGGTTGCTACTGTGATGGACAACCTTCATTCTCAAGGCGCTTTATCCGAGGAGGTGCTCGGCATCTACTACGTCCCGGCTTCCGAGTCTACTAGCACTGGAGAGCTCACCTTTGGCGGCATCGATACCTCGAAAACCACTGGTTCGGTCAACTACGTTTCACTCACATCCACTTCGCCGGCGTCGAACTATTGGGGTATCGACCAGTCAATCTCCTATGGTAGCAGTATTATCCTGTCGACGACAGCTGGCATCGTCGATACTGGCACCACTCTCATTCTCATTGCTACCGGTGAGTGAGTTGCCGCGACAGACTATTCGTTGCGGTCTTATAGATACCTGTAGATGCATTCCAGCGATATCAGTCCGCGACGGGGGGTACGTTGGACATGACCACCGGCCTACTCGCCATCACCTCCTCCCAATATTCTCGCTTGAAGACATTGTCGTTCAACGCGGGCGGGACGTCGTACGCGCTGTCGCCAAACGCACAGATCTGGCCGCGTTCGCTCAACACGGCGATCGGTGGTAGCTCCAGTTCCATTTACCTCATTGTCGGCGACATCGGCAGTCCGTCTGGATCTGGGCTTGACTTCATCGATGGGTACACGTTCCTGTACGCGTTCTTCGTGTCTTGATGGTTCGCGGGTACTGAGCATATTTTAGCGAGCGTTACTATAGCGTTTTCGATACCACCAACCGTCGTGTCGGCTTTGCCAGCACCAGCTATACCGAAGCGGCGACCAACTAAATGCTATCTTTGTCGCTACCGCGCTGTTTTTCATTGGATCTCTGTCCCGTTTGGGCATTGTAACATTGTAATACATAGGACGGAACTCAATTTTGAGATGCAAAGGGTCAATGGAAGGTTCAATACAATATTGTCTATATCCACATCCCATGCCTTTGTATATGCGTTGGTTCGACTATCTTCGGTGAAGCGGATATGTATGACAAGTGAAACAGATATCATTGCAAATACCTAAGAACGTGATTCATTCCTGTCAAGAATGCCTCTCCAATAGCTGCTGTGCATTTATCGTCATCTATAACACCATGAGAATGCCTGCGTTCAAGGCCCAGACTCTTGACATCCTCGACCCACGGCACATTGAGAGGCAGAAACACGATGCCATACTGGGGTAGAACCTCTCTGAGCACCGTATTTTGCAGATACACTAGATGCAGGTTAGCGTGAGATAGCGAAAGATGCACGTTACACATGTACTTGCCTTGTGCATTGAAGAGCAACATCCACGGATCTTCGAGATGAGCGGTGTTCGTGATATCCGCGTTGATGAGCGCTGATAGTTGCAACATGAGGACATACTCCGCGAAAAAGTGCGTGCGGTTGCGAAGGAACATCCGCCGTATCATGTTTGACCTGACGTGCGTATCAAAAACAGTCATTCCGGCACCTCGGCCCGGTGAACGATACCAACTACTCGGCCATATCAGTAGTTTTCGTTTGCTCGGACGAACCTCCCGCCGGATGGACTGCAGAAGCTGAAAGAGGTCCGGTAAAAAACGAGATACGGTGAGATGCACCGCCGCATTGAGGATTT